>PYXC01001308.1:3380000-3405000 GCA_015244755.2 Tenualosa ilisha | reverse complement strand
CCGTAAACGGCGGCGACATACAGACTAAATCTCGAGTCATTACTTGCGCCACCTGTAAACAAACTTCCTGTATATATTCTTCTGAGGTGAGCACGCTTTGTTGTTTTAATCTGGTCATAGGCGATGCGTCAGATCGATGTCCAGATCCTTTCTACTTTGTAATCCAGTTGTTGCCAGTATCCTCCTTTGACTTTTCTGCCTCAGCGAAGTAGCTCCAGGTGCTATTTCTTGCCAAGCGAGGTATCCTTGCACACAGAGCTGCTCCAGCTCAGGGATGGTAGTAGCAAATCCATCGCAATACAACAAAATGGTTGCATTTTGTATTCCTTGGGTGCGGCAACCTGAAGTTTTCCAGGATTGTGGTGGTGATGCGGCGCAGTAGCTTGCTGTGTTTTCCCCCCACCGTGCTCGGCAACGCGGCGGGGTCTGAGGGATACACGGTCTGTGTGTCACACACAGCCGGGGAGGTGCAGAGCGTAGCCTAACAAGAGAGACTCCGCCAGTGCGCGCCTCGGTGAGGACTCGGCAAGAAAATGGACTCCCCCGGCGGCTAACCCTGATCTGTCAAACCAAATCCATCAGCATCACCCCTCCAGACCACAGCAGCTGGCAGGCAACCACGCCCGCTTCTGTGCGTAATAAATTTATTATCGTTGGTAATTATGCATGTCAGAGAGGACATATTACACCAAATTGCTAGTGCTGCAAAGACAGCCTACAACATGATCTGTCTGGAAAAATAAATGTACTGCATTGAGGGGATGATTATCAGAGAGCACAGAAGCTTCATATGAAAACACTGGACAGTGTGGATATTACAAAAATAACAGATAGATAGATAGATAGATAGATAGATAGATAGATAGATAGATAGATAGATAGATAGATAGATAGATAGATACTTTATTAACCCAGAAGGAAATTAAGGTGTCCAGTAGCTTAAAACATACACAATATATAGATGCACAGACTTTAGAAACAACCACTGAGGACCATTAAGGTGACTAAAAATTCAGTATGTAATGAAGGGAAATCAAATAAGCCATGGAAAAAGTAAACAAGTGTCCAAACATGGTAGTCGAACAGTGAAAAAGTGAACTGAAATGAATGCAGGGGAATCCAGTGCAAAAATGCTTTGTCTGACCAATAAATCTAATACAGGCACAAGATGTAAACATCACAAATATTGAAATGTGCAGTCCAAGAGGTTCCTACACATACTATAACAAAAACCACACATGGTTTCATATTTAAATAGGCTTGTAGCATTTTTTCTAATATTTTCTCAGATGTAAGCGCAGGAAGATTAGTGTAGTGCATGGTGCCAAATCTATGTTATTTGATTATTGACAGGGAACAGAGTACATTATTGGCACTTTAACAAGTTTCCACTCACTGCCAGCAAAGCAAAACATGTTTTCAGTGTCTCCGGACAGGATCAAACTTGTTTTTATGGGTTACAGACTCCTGTTTGTTCAGGGAATCAGTCCCAGAAAGTCCCACTTTAAAGGGTTCAAAACAGTTTTAAAACTGAGGTTGCCAAATATTACCATCCTTATGCTATAGAGACATGCTCACAATAGGAATGTCTTCTAACATTGCACAAGGCTCAGTGGATCTTCAGGTTATTTATGTATCAGCTTACTCTGATTCTTGCCTCTCATGACCAGCCAGGGCTGGGGAGCTGGCACGACACGTGGGTGTTACAGGCTGGGTGTACTGCAGGTGTCCAGGGCTGGCTGTCGGAGTTGGCAGCAACTGGATCCTTAGTACTTTTATTCCCTGCCCACAGTCAGCCACAGCTCAGGCTGGGCCAAGTACAGCTGGGGACCAACTGCAATGTGATTGATTGGGTCAATATTGCATCCAATATGGTAAATAAGTTAAGACTGAATTAAATAATAAAAAAAACAATCATGATAACTCCAGAAGTTCAACTTATCATATATTGGTGATAACTTTATGATTTATGTTTCATATTTACCTCCTTTGGGAAAATCATTTTTGGGGGAGGTCATCGATATTTCTTGAATCATCCTACATATGTATTGCATTAATAAATTATGTATTTATTAAAATCAACAAGACTTAACAACACATCAACTACAATTAACAACAATCATTTAATTAAAATCCCTACTGTAAACCCTTACAGTGTTGCAGAGATTACTACAGGGCTATGTTGTAGAAAGATTTCTGCGCACATGGAAACAGTGAACAAAAGACATAGGTTTAGAAGGTGCAGTTTTCAAATAGGGCCTTGAGCTGATTCATACACTTGGGAAATAGTTGATTGAACTGCATGGAACAGACAGATCATCCATTCAGAAGAAAAGGGTGTGTGGATCTGTAGCTCAAGTGTGCACCCTGGTGGGAGAAAGAGGCCACACGACCAGTAGACTCAAACGATATTGGGACAATATAAAGTCAATAACTCGATGATGTCAGCATAAACCAGGCAAGGATCATGAGGCATGACATCCGTTCATCTGATATGACCAAACACTGATCTGGAAACTGTACGCAGTGGTAGTCTGCGCACATTACTTCTATTTCCTTGACACTTGTTTATTTCTCAAGTCAACTTTTTCAAGAAGATTTGATTTTAAAGTGGTATTTGTCTTGGAAAACAGATGTTGATATACCAGGATCTGGCTTTATGACAGAGTGCCCTCCACGTCACACCATGGGGGAATTATGTTGATGTTTTGAAACCCAAGAGTCAAAGCAATGCTTGGGGAGAGGGTGGAGAGTTTTACAGCAAGAGACCCCTTTCACACACTCACACACATACACACTCAACCACCTATTTATCAGCCCCTCCAGCTTGTGTGCTATGAGCAGGGAGAGAGACGAATGGGGCAATGCAATAGCCGGCAGGTTGAGCAAAATCATGTCATTCTCTGTTGCACACGCCTGCACAATCACTGCAGAGTGGCAGGCATCAATGATGGCAGCAGTCTCCGCCCGGAGCCCAAGTCAGCCCTAGCTCTGTCTCTTTAGGGATTGCAATTTACTGAGGCTTGACTGTGTCATTTAGATTCAATATCCTCTAGTGATGAGAACAGCAAAGGGAGAGAGGAGAGAGAAAGAAAGAGTGAGAAAAAGAGAGATAAAGAAAAAGGAGGGAGGAGGACAAGAAAGAGATTGAGAGGTAAAGAGAGTTTCTCAGAAAACAAAAAACTATTCTGACCATAAAAAAATATGTGAAGCCAATCATTTGTGCTGTGATGGACCTCAGAGGTGTAATGAAGGCCACATTATCAAGCATTTGAATGGGAGTCAATCTCATTTACCATCTTAATCTCCTGAGAGACTCATGGCAGAGTGTTGTCCCTGGTCAATTTGCAACTGGTGATTGGATGAGAATTGCTCTCTATTCTGTTTAATGGTGTTTCAAGTATGTAGATGATTTGTTCATGTGGAAATAAATAGATGGTAAGTAATGGAAAATAAAATAAAGATTATTCTAATATGACACACTTGATTCAAGAGTATTTTAAAAATCTGAATACTGAATCATAAAATAATATTTTGACTTACAGATGATGATCACTAAACAGAACATGACTTGTTGCTATACCTGAAGGCATATAAAAATATGACAGTGTTTTTTTGCATGAAACACTTGAGAAGAGGAGCATTGTGGTATATTCAGGGTATTCCACAGCACTCCATGAAAGCAGAACTGGTTGAGCAATCGAATTACTCAGGGGGAAAGAAAAGGGGGATTCATTTGTCTTGGTCTCTCTGTTGTCTAGAAATGTGTGAAAGCCAAGGTCTCAGTCGTTTGTTTTTGTTTTTGTGGGTTTCAGAAATATATGAATGCTTAAACAACTGACAGCACCTTCTCATCTTTTTCAGAAAGCCAGGCAGTGAAGCATTTGTGAAAATGTCCACATACCTGTCCTACTCTCTCTCTATTTTTCAGACACACACACACTCACACACAGACACACACACACACTCACAAACACACAGACACAAAGAGAGTGAGAGAGAGAAAGACAGGGAGAAGGAGAGAGGGAGAAAAACACACATACTGAGAGACAAACACACACACAAATTCACACCGGATTACCTAGTTTGCAATGATGAGCACATAGACAGTCAGAACTGCAGTGAGCTTCTGTTGACAGATTGAGCTCTTAAAGCTTTAATAAAAGAGAAAAGGAGAAAAGGAAAGCCGACCTCAACCCCTGTCTCCCAAGACCAGTGGAGAGGAGAGGCTCTGAGGCTCCCATGCTGCTCAGAAACCCAGGAAGCAGACCCTCTCCCCTTCACTCTTCTCCAATCAGCCCACTGACACCTGATCCCAGGCGTCTGCCAGCCCTGTATCCCCATCCACACATCCAGCCCGGGCGCCTGCTGCTGCTGCTCCACACCACCAGGGCTTCAGCCGCTCTCTCTAGCCCTGGCTTCATCTCCATCTCCATCTCCAGCTCCAGCTCCAACCCCAGCTGAGCCAGCAGTCAATCCGACTGCATCTCTAGCTGATGCAGATGTGACAGGAGAGCGGAGATTTTGGACTTTTAAGGGATTTGTGGCGAGGAACTGGGCTTTTTTTTCTCAAAGTCAGACTATTTGTGCCTTTCTCGAGGGAAGGATATGCTGAGGAAAAATGGAGAAGCTTCCTTTCTCAGTAACAGTAACAAAACATTGGTTGACAGAAATTTCACAAAGATCTTGCAGGATGAAAGGGAAAGGGGAATTTCAATATCTTTGTTTTGGCCAAACCTGCCAAGCTATGTTTAGCAGTTGTTTCAAATAAAAGTCCACCAGCCCCTTGCATATGCATTTATGACAAATGATGGGGAGGAAGCGACATAATGTGGAGAAAATGACATTCCTAAATGTCATGTTATGGTTGGAAAGATGAATCCCATGCTGTAACAAACTTTAATGTCACACCTTAACACACACACTCTCTCTCTCTGTCTCTCTCTTTCACACACACACTCACACACACACAAACATGTAGGACGGCAAATAAATACACACACATTCTCTCTCTCTCTCACACACACACACACACACATGTAGGTGTGCATATAAATCCTCAAACACATTCTCTCTCTCACACACTCTCTCTGTATCATACACACACACACACACTCACATGTCCCAGTCATACTGTGCCCAGGCTTTAATGACAGCGGGAAGGCGAGATGAGAGAGATTGTGGCCCTGAGTGTGAGCGACAGGGAGGATGATGGGGGAAAATATCCAGCCCAACTGGGCAGAGATCACTCAACGTATCCCTGCTCAATCTCATCAGTCTCAAAAATAACACAGTCAAAGGTGCTCGCCGCTCACTCTGAGATTTGCAAGAGCCGATTCTTTCCCTTCCTGTTTCTCTCTCCCGCTGCTGGTGTTTTTTTGCCCATATTCTCCACCAGGTGGCGATATTGCACTGCAGCACTGTTTTGAATGGTAGGCAAAATATGGTTTGTTCCAAGGGAGGAACAAAATCTTCTCTTCATGGTGTATACCTGGCAGTTGGCACCACATAAAAAATCTTTCACTCCAAGATTGTGTCCATTATCGAGATAAAATGGAGGCCCACCTGCACTGGTACGCAATCGTACCCAAAGCCAGAGTGGCAGAAAGAGAGAGGGAGAGAGAGAGAGAGAACACAGGAATATTACCTGTCACTGAGCTGCTGAACTCATTTTAGAGCAAGGAAAGCACACCTAACCCACACATAGCACACATTTTTTGGCAGGCTCTCCCAAGAGTACCCTAAGTGTGGACACTGACTCTAGAAAGCCATTCCTATACAGCTCCTCTTAATTTGTGATTTTTTCACTGCAGGCAAAATGAGTTGTTTGCTCGTCAAAGCATCTTGTCTATGTGCGTTTACACTTCACAGACAAAGTAGGAACCAACAGAAAATCAACACCCAACAGCACTCGCTCTCTTTACCAGAGCTATTCCGCATGACCCTTAATATCAATAGCTTGTTAGAGCTCACAGTTTTGTATTGAACTGTTGGAGTGTGCCAAGATCATTGACTCTGCATCTTCATCTTGTTAGGGAACGGTGGATAATCTGAGGCTCTGCTGGCCTCTCCAGTCCATACTTCAGTGATGCTGCAGACCTTGACAAAGGGAATGAACAAAACACCAGCAACCTGGTTGGTACAGAGGTATCTAGGCAGGATGGGTGGATGGATGGATAGATGATTGGTTTGATGCATTGTTATAGATGTTAAAATGTAATATGTGAGGCTAGACCAGATAAAAAGGCCATAGGAGTGGAATTGTGAAATAATGGGTGAAAATAGTCTACTTGATCCCTCAGTCTCCATATGTGGTATATCTCACAGATAAACAAGCAGATATACACACAGACACGCTTGCACACACACACACGCGCGCACACACACTCGCACGCGCACACACACACACACCAGTAGCAGTGCCACCAGAGCTTAGCACTGCCATTCAGGAACCACTTTTAGTCTGTATTGCACCCTGGTGATTAGAGCTGCACTGTATGCTGTTAACCCAGTCCACTCTAATGTTACAGTCCATTAAATTACCAGCTGTGAAATTAGAATTAATCGATGTGCACAAGGGCTCCTACATATTATACTGTACTTGACAGTCTATCTGAACTGCAAATGCATTTATTATCACCTGAATCAGCCAACATCCCATTTAATGCTGCAAAATATCAACTGACAATAGACACACTTTTGACTAGGTGCAGTTTCAGCTAATGACCAAACCCCCATTCTTTATTGTGGCTGTGACAGTACAAAACAGCCATAACTATTGACCTAGTCGTTCCTGAAGAAGGCATGAATCGTCTTGGTCAATACTCCTGTTTTTGTTGGCTAGTCTGCTGCTGTGAACATTGTGTTGATATATGGGAGGGTATATAATTTCAGTAAGCATTAGGCTATCGCTTCTATGGGTGTGTAAGGAAGTTACCACAAGCTGCCCTGGGGATCTCCTTTTAAATATGTATGAAGTATACGTACGTATAGTATGTTGTTTTTTAAATACCAGGTTAAAACTTAATTTAGGTGATACAATTACTCAGACATCTATAGCCTTGGATGTCTAATATTGAGCTATGTGACTTTGGTGTACCTTAGGAACATGCTAGCCTGCGTAAACATAGATGAATTGCCTAGCATATTTGCTATTACCTATTACAGCCTATTTCTGGACCACCAAAACAACAGCCACTTAACCAGCTTGTAGCACACCAATGAAGAAGTCTGCATTACTATCTATGGTTGAACCATGGACATGTATTGTCCACTGGCCTGAGAAAACAACGGCATTTTAACCATTGCTTGTATGCATGTGATGCACAGGGTTTTAGGAAGTGTAACTCTTCAAGTTAAAGTGATAGTTTGGAGTAATTCCAATCATCAATCAATCATATATACGAGCTTGCTGAGTGCTGTTGGTAGGGAGGGATACAAGTGAATTTTGTACAACATAGACCGAATAGCGAATACGCCGCTTACGCTAACTGAATGCCATCATAAACTCACTTTCACGGTACTATTCAGTTAGCGTTAGCTGTCGGTTCGCTATTGGGGCTATATTGTTTCAAGTTCTCTTGTTTTTTTCCTGCTAGCACTCGGCAGGTTTGTACACCAGGGCTATGATTGGAATTACTCCGAACTATCACTTTAGCTTAAAGAAACACCAAAGAACTTTTTGTACCTTAAAATAATGTTTCCAAAATCATTTTGATGGTAGATCAACTCTGAACAGGACGAAAGGGATTTTTGCCAAGTGCTTTGTAGCCCTGTAGCACCTAGAACAGCGCTAAGAAACTGTGTTTGCTTCGGTAGGAAATCTGTAGTTAGCTTTCATTTCTATTTTAGGGGGGGCGGAATCTGGGAGCAAAACACATGGCAAAAGCTCCTTGGTAGTGCTTTGAAATGATTTTTTTCTTTACATTTTTGTTACATCCCAGGGAATGGGAAGTAAATGTCTCAACTCCAAACTCACTCTAAATCTGGATCTACAGAAAAAGAGCATGTTCTCTCCATCCTGCCTTAATGGACAGGTTTGTTTTTTTACACTTAAAGCCTTGACTGTCATTTATGGAGATTAAAATTTTGACGAACGCCTGTTTCGAGAATTTTCGGTTGTTGCAGTAGGACTCGCAGAATGGCTGCAATCTTTCCTAAAACACATTAAACTTTCGTTTGTAAAGACATGACAGTCACCGGGTGGTCAGTAATGTTAACTGATACGTAGACACAAGTCATTGCAAAGTGTGAATAACATCAGTACTTGTAGCCGGCAGTGCCGCTAGAAATTTTGGGCCCTATGACAGAAAATGATTTTGGGCCTCCCAAACATTGATTATAATATTAAAATGTTCTCTAAGGCCCCCTATCAGTGCCAGGCCCTTGGAATCATCCTAACTTTATTCCCCTCTGGCAGCACCACTGCTTGTAGCTTTAAACTCCTTGGCGGAAGGGTGCGGGTGTGAGGAGTTTGAAAAATAGGTCAATAATTGAGAATGAATGTCAAACGACTGTTGAGAATGAATGTCAAAAACCATACAGTTTGCAGCAAATTTTGTGTCAGCATATCAGTGTACATTACTGACCACTCAGTGAGTTTAATGTCTTTACAAACTAAAGTTTATTGTGTTTTAGGAAAGATTGCAACTGTGCTCCTATGCAGCCATTCTGTAGGTGGTGGGGTGCTATAGCAACAACTGAAAATTCTCGGAACAGAGGTATTTGTCAAAATTTCAGTCTTACCAGTTGTGTTTCATCCTAAACAATTACTAAACAAGGCTTTAAGTGTGAAAAACCTAACTTGTCTTTTAAGGGCCCAACTGCCACCTTAGCATCTGATCCAATATGCTGCCTGTCTATTGAAAAAAACCTAAAGGCTTGCCCAGTTCAGTGAAAACTGATGTGAAAAGTTGAATCGCAATTTGAACATTATGCTCTGAAGCTTTTAAGTTTATCTGCTATTTCAGACATCAAAGCCTCTCTGCAAAGTAATGAGTACCTGGCTAATCCTTTTTTTGATGAAAGTCACTTCCCAGGGATCTCAGACAGACAGACAGACAGACAGATAGATAGACAGATAGATAGATAGGGTGACACTGTCTATTCGGTATGAGTATTCATAAAAACATCATAAAACATTCATAAAGGGTTATAATATTTTCATAAGGCCTTATAACTAATGTCATCAATGTTCATAACTGTTCAAACATTGTCATGACTGTAGCCTAGTTTTAAAGCATTTTAATGTTATCTTATAAGATTTACCCAGTATGAATAAAATTTTAGATAGATTATGAATTTTAGATAGATAAAATACATACATATTTACATACATACATACATACATACATACATATATGCATACACACTACACAGAATAGATCCATGCATGTTTAAAAAACAAAGAATGGAGCGTAACAGGAGAATGGAGTGGGAGAGAGAGAGCGTTAGCACTTTGCTGAGCTGATAGACTTCAGAGCTCACACTCAGAGCTTGACCTCTCTGTTCCGCTGGCATCAGATGTCTGCTTCTTAGCCCTCTCAGGATCCTCAGGAACTAATAAAATGGCCAATTAAGCTAATTAGGCTGCCCAGTGGGACGTGCTCTGGTGGTGTGGGCAGATATATTCTTATACAGAGACAGCCGTAGCCAGTTCCTCTGCAGCCAGCCTGCATTCGGGGGTGAAAGGACACTAGCCACTAAGCTATTATCTGTCTCATTAAAGAATATTTGGACTTAAAAATCTTTAAAAAGCCGCCCAAGACATTTCCATTATGGTCGGTCGTGTGTCGTATATGAGCGCATGTTGTGCTTCACGGCATCTTATGAAGCTGCACATTTGTAAGGCCCCGGTGCACCAGGCTGTCGTTGCTCATTTTCGGGATAATAAGACTTGTCTTATTTAACTGAGAATAGATATTGAATGTGTGACTGCAACTCGTTTCTGTGGATCGGTAATCACATTTACCGGCGGTATTCGCTCTCGGGTTATTGTCTGTGTTCGGTGTGCCGCTGACGTGTCACTAACTCAGTAATCCAAACGTGGGCAGATGAGAGTGAAAGGCTGCATCAGCAAGACCTTTGACAGGAATGACACAAGCCGCCTATTTGTAAGCAATTAAATCTGTTTGGTGCATGTCTTGAGAGTACAAAGAGCTAGTTTACAAAAATGGTTCGTTATGAGGAATCTAAATGAAACATCCTGTGGCTAACATGTGGTAGCTTTTCCAATCTGTCTCGAAATAAAGCTAATAGTTTATATGGTGGCTTGATTGGACAGTCATCAAACCAGAGTAGGACTAAAGCAGACGCTAAATATCAGAAGATTAGAAGTCACTCTCGTAGAGAATATGCAAAAAGATCTTTGAAAGAAAAAATGGCTTCTTTTGGCTTCTGAATGCTACCATTTTGCTGTGAGCTAATTCAGTTGCTTGTTCTTTCAAGTTTATTTGCAATGGCTGAGGAATTCCTATTGAGCCTGTCCTGAGCACAGAAACTATCATGAAAATGTATCAGATGCCAACGACCACAGGCCATAAAATTCCTGTAAATGGCAGCTGAGTCTCCACTTCAAGGTATTGATTAACTGCCTTGATCTATTACTGTCTGTCCTGAATGATCTAGTTGTAAAACGAGATGTACATCCAAACGGTTTTTGTGCTCCATAATTACAGGTTACTGTACTGATTGTCTGCTTTAAAACAACCTTTGTAATCATGTTGTTGCTAATGTAACTTTTAACATTCAAAATTAACAATGGCTACTGACTTTGTTACACAGAATGCTAGGGAAAAAGATGGCGGGGGGTAGTTGATAGTTTGTGGTCATAGCTTGCTATTGTGAAGTATCCTGAGATTATAGCTCCCCAAGTTTAAACAAGGTCAAAGAACGATGTGCTTCTAGAAGGAAACAGATGTCCTGAAATCACAGTCATTTGGCAACGCCTGGATGACATTCAGTTGCATCACTGATCCTCACAGCCATAGCAGTAAAGCAATGTCCTCTTGGTAATACATCCCCTGGATTTCATTTAAACTCCAAGAAGAACTCGCTTCTCTCTCTCTCTCTCTCTGCCCCTCTCGCTCTTTCTTTTTGCTGAGTGTATTGAATAAGATTGCTGTGGACGGAGGCTTGTTCCTCTGCCCCTGGCGCCTCAAGCGAACGACCTTTATTTTCACTATGTCCACTTTATTCAAACAATGATCCAGCAGAATGGGAGAGGAGTTCTGCTCCTGATTCAATTTCTTACTGATGGATTGAATTTGCGGAACTGTTTATTAGTGTTATGGCGATTCCATTTATAATTCAGAGGAATGACCTCTGAGCCAAGATCTTCATCAGCACTTTCAAGGCAATGCCTTGAAATATTCTTAATAGAATTATGCCATTGTTTTTGCAAATTGTGCCATTGAGTTTTAGACATTGGGATATTTATTATGATTGACTGTCCCATTTTTATGCCATGATCAGCGGATGAAAGGTTTTTGTCAGAATTTGTTTACGCATTTGGTTGTAAGTGCTCTCATTGATATGTTATTTTCTGTGTGTCCACCAGGTGGCAGTGTGAGATAGAAACAAAGACATCTCGTCTTTGTTGAGGGGAAGAATTACTGGAGGACCGAAAGTGACTGCAGTGGTGGACATCTCCATGCAACAAAACTTCTGAAGACTGGAAATGAAGAACAGAAAGCAATGTCGAGAGCGAGGGAGAGAAAGAGATAGAAGAGAGAGAAGATTATAGAAAGAAGTAAAGGAAAATACAGGAAAAGAAAGAAAGAGGGAGAGAACAAGTGAGTAGTCTGGGGTGATTTGCTGTGTCATTAGTCCTGCCTCTGAGGGACCCGGTGTTTCCAAGTGCTGACTCCACAGCCACACACTAAGGGGCACAGAACGCAGGGAGACAGACACACACACACACACAGACAGACACACAGTGGAAGTGGGAGGAAGTAGAGAGGGAAATTGGGAGAGCGCTCACAAACACTCTGCCATACGGCAGACAGACGGTATATATGTGCTTTGGGGGCTGAGAGAGAGAGAGAGAGAGATCTGGGCCTACACACAAAAAAACTCCATGTCATTTGCACTCTCACACATGCATGCACACGGACACACTCACTCCAGGTTATACACATATTCACCCACACACACACTCATATCTTCACTTCAGCTCATACACACACTTGCATACACACACACACACACAATTACTCTAGGTCATACACATTGCACACATTGACACTTGTATTGACTTCGTCACACAGTCCAGGTACACACATTCACATGTACACACACACACACACACACACACACGCTCTAGGCCACACACACGTCCCTCCTCTCTCCTCTGCCTCATGCTGAATGGCGATGGACTGGTCAGATAACTATTCGGCTCACTGCCACACCACACCATATTTTAATTAGACTCCAGATGTGGAATATTCCATAGCGAGAACTGGGGCAATGCTGAGATCTTTACTCCAACAAAGTCTAGGTACAGGTGGATGTCCACCATTTTCACATGACATTAGTCAGTTCATAAGAGAATCACCAGAGTCACACATGACAAGAACTTTCCCAACATTGCAGGATGAAAGCGACTGAACCAAAAGAGCAGCTCAGTGTTCATTATTGCCGTTGGAGGCCGTTGGGGGCCTTCTCTCCATTGGCACCTTCTCTGAGCGTGGTGCTAACCGCCATAATGTAGTTCTGCATCGTCCTCATCTCTCATTAGAGTAAGCGATTCATCTGCTGTTGGAGAGGAAGAGGCTGGCTATAGCTGAGAGCGCATTATGGCAGTCTCTATGGTGATTTGCAACTCTCTTTCTGACAGCGTCGCACATCCACCTCCAGACTCTCGCATATGGAAAAGCGAGAGAGGGACAGAGAGAAAGTGAGAGAGAGAGAGAGTGAGGGAGAGAAATTACACACATTTTTTACTGTTTGTTATTTGTGCATTTCTTTTTTGTTTTCTGAAGAGAGTGATGAGCTTCAAAGCGCTGCATTTTGGAAAAAGACATGACCTCAAAGTCGGGAGCTAGTGCCTGAGGCCATTTTCCCTATCCCTCCCCAGGATAGGAAGCCAATCCAGACACCCAGCTACCTAACCCTCTCTTCCAGGCTGCTGACTAGAGAGAGTGAGAAAGAGGAAGGGAAAAAAACAGGGAGACAGAGAGAGGAGGGAGAGAGAAAGCGAGGGAAGGAGAGAGGATGAGAGACGACTGAACAACGTCACGCTGAATTAACAGCCCAAGGTGCTCTTCACACAGAAAAACAATTTCGCCCCGACATCTGTTTTCTTGATGAAAAAGAGCAGAAAGAGAGGGAGAGAGTGAAAAAAGCCTGACATATTGTGAGTGGAAACATATTCTATTGAAAAAAAAAAAGATTTTGCAGGAAAGGGGGGAAAGGAAAGACGAAAAAAAAATAATAAAGAAATGAATTTCAGGAAAAATGGTGCTCAATAAGTGTGGCCCACAACATGATTAAACACTGTCGTTATTGTTAAATATTCTTTTTTATACTCATTTGTTCAGAGCGGTTCGTGAGTGTGCGTGCTCTGTATGCCTTGCTGTGCCTCTGCAATAGAGGAGTGAGCATCAGGACTATGGCTTTGCTGCAGGAGTGAAACTACCCACAGCCATTTAGTACAATAAAACACAGCATGGCCGACATAATGAGAGAGGCACAAAGAGCTAAATGCGTTTTAAGTACAGAGATGAGAGCGGGTGAAATAGAAGCAAACAACGCATGCCAAGACAATCTCTTGCTTTCTCTCTCTCTCTCTCTCTCTCTCTCTCAGAAGCAAACACACACACCAATACAACAAAATCACTGGAAGTACACACTCATAAGTATACTATGCATTTGTACAATCTTACACCTACAAGCATAATACACACACACACACTCACACAAACACACACTTTCACACACTTCTATTTCTTTTTCATTCCCTCTCCCTCTCTTTCTCTCACTCTCTCTGTCGCTTCTCCTCTAGAGCATTAATAATTGATTGGCAGTATAGTGGTCAGGGAACAGGCTGTGAAGGAACTGTTGTGTATTGGCACCAATCCTCCACTAGCCAGATAATGAGTTCTCTGATCCATACACACAAACACACACACACACACACACACACACACAGAGAGAGAGAGATACACACATATGCAAACACACACACAGGAACTCACACACAAACACATACACACACACACATACACACACAAATGCAGACAACATTGAGGCTGGAATTGCACATAAACCATAAACCCATTCACATGAGCTCATATACACATACACTCCACATATGTGTGCAGGAACTCCAGCACTTAAAGTTACATACATATAAACATGAGCTTGAAAAATAAGTAAAAAAACAAGATTGAATGGAAACAAATGCACAAGCACAATAAAGACTGACTGCAGACTGCAGCAAACCGCAATAAAGCAAACATTTGATTAAGAAACTCTTAGAATACATACATACATACATACATACATACATACGCACACACACACACACACACACACACACTTCTGCACCATATAAAAGCTATAAAACGGCCATTGACTTTTACATAAACATGAGGCTAAAAAAAATCTACTCCTCCTGTTAATACACTCATAAAAAACCTCACACAAACAGACAACACACACACACAAACTCAGACAAACACATACACACATACACAAACACACACAGAAAACAACCATTCCCAGCAGATGTAGGGCTATGCTCTGTCAGATGGACCACCATGTTCTCAACAGGTTCTTGTGGCCACAGCTCTATGTCAACCCAGTAACCCAGACACGCACACACACACACACACACAAACACACTCCCATACTCACACACAGGTCACCGCTTGTGAGTGTGAGTGCACACACAATCCAGGGAGGGCGCCCTATGCATAATGGATATACCACCGAAGGCATGTAAACAATCCCAAGACCTCTGATCGAAAGGCAGGTGAGTCCAAGTTTATCTCCACGATGACCCCCCCCCACACACACACACCACCTCTTACAAACTTTTTAGTGAGTTTCCCAGCTTGGGATCAATAAAGCACATCTATCTATCTTTCAAACAACAGTTTAATAAATGAACGCTGTGAGTTGAGCTGTGGGTATTGATGGAGTGAGCGGACAGGCTGGGTGTGGCGAAGGAGCACCTTGAGTATGGGCGGAGGGGGGAGATGGAGGCAGAGGGGACGGGGGACGGGGGGATAGGGGGAGCGTGATCTTTATCTCAGGAGTGGGGCTCCGCTGGGAAGCTCCTCCGCCTCTTATGACCTTAGTGCAGGAGGAGACTGCCCAGAACTGGGAGCCGGAAGGATGGGACGGAAGAGGCGCAGGTGGGTTGTGGTGGGAGCTCCGTAACTCTCAGGCATGACTGCTGATGTATGTGTGTGTGTGTGTGTGTGTGTGTGTGATTATGTTGTTTGTGCACTTGTGTGGGTGTGTTTCTTTCAGTTCCTCTCCTGCTGTGTCCAGTTTTTGGTCTTTACTTACAGGTCACTGTCACATACAGGCCCACAGAGACACTAAACTGCGACACACACACACACACACACACCACACACACACACACATCTCTCTCTCTTTCTTTACTGTCACCGTGGCACCCACTACCCAGTTCCACTATACGTTACTATGAGATCATGATATAAATCTTCAGTACTCACAATAGAACTTTGGCCGTTCAAGATCATTCTACTATTATTTCATGACATACAATATTGTAGTGCTTTCTAATGTAAAAAAAAATAGTCTATCTCTTTTCTTGTCTTTCTCTCTCTTTTCTTTTCTCTTCTCTTCTTTTTTCTCTCTCTCTCTCTGAGACTCCCTCTTTTCTTCCTGTTCTACTTCACAGCCTGTCTGTGTCTCAGTGTGACAGATCTATCAGTGGAAGGAAGCAATTTACCTCAGCCCAAGAGTAGACACATCGCTGTTTGGCGACATTTAGATTTGTCAAGCTGTCCAGGAGCGGATGAGCTAAAAACGACAAGAGACTCTCCCTAGCAATAGATCTCAGATCTCCAGCCTCCTCCCCGCCACACCCCCAACACACACACACACACACACACACACACACACACACACACACACACACTCAACCACCATCAAATAACAACTTGGAGAAAATGAGGCACAGCAACTGATTACCCTCCAATAGACTGGCGATCAAGACCACCACCATCGTTTCCTTACGCTGCAGCCCCACCGCACCCCCCCAACACACACACATACACACACACACACACACACACACCACCATCACCACCACTACCCTCGATAGTCCCTGCGGCATTAAATAAACCACCATAACACCTTTCTTTTTTCCCCAATCATTTCCATATCACATGGCAAGTGAATATCAGAAGAGTCCTGTTTGGCAGAATGGGCTATGGTCCCAACAAATCTTCTGTGCTGCAGAAGAGCAAAGTGGCTAATCATCTGCAGGTGTCTGTCTCTGCCTCTGTTGTGGCTTGGAGCTTCATCTCCTGGGCTTCTCAATGATGGGGTGCACCTGTTCCAATGACAGCAGCCATCCAAGTGACTTTCCTTTGATTCCACAGGCAAGTGGGAGAGAGAGTCAGTATGAGAGAGAGAAAGAGAGAAGAGAGAGAGAGAGGAGGAAGAGTGAGAGAGTCTGGATTCAATTCTTGCTGCTTAAGCAGAAAGTTAAATGGATCCTGGTGCCTGAACCAAGAGCATGAGCTATATACAGGGAGAGATAGAGTGGATGTGTGCGTGTGTGTGTGTGTGTGTCAGTGTGAGTTGTGTACAGGTGTGTGGGGTGTGTGTGTGTGAGGAGAGAGTCTGTGTATGTGTGTGTGTGTGTCAGTGTGAGTTGTGTACAGGTGTGTGTGGGTGTGTGTGTGAGATAGAGAGAGTCTGTGTATGTGTGTGTGTGACAGTGTGAGTTGTGTACAGGTGTGTGTGGGTGTGTGTATGTGTGGGAAAGAGGAAGGAGAGAGCAAAAGGGACAGATGGTGAGGTGTTGGCACAATCAGCTGATTTAGGGAGCATGTGTTTGGATGGGAACAGCTGCATGGTCAAACACCACACACACACACACACATACACACACACGCATACACACCTCCTTGGACATCTTGGGTAGCCTTTCATCTCTTTGATATGAAGTTGTGACAAGGGCTAGACAGGCTCGATTATACCTCAATTCATAATGCAGCATCTTCTTGACTCTACTCTCTCTCTCTCACACCACACACACACACACACACACACACACACACACACACACACACACTGTCTCTCTGTCTCTGTCTCAAAGAGAATGCAGCCAGCCACCCACCAAACACCTTAGCTCTTCAGACAATAAGAGGGGAAGCTACGCGAGAGGCAGATTAAACACGTGAAATATTCATAAGGCCTCACCCGTTACCAAACACAACTTTGCCACCAGACAAAAATCCTCCTCCGCCTCGATGTGCAGTGAATGCACGCTACCCCAAATGACTCAACATTCTTTGGCATTCTCTCCTCCCTCCCTCCCTCTCTCTCTCTCCCCTTTCTTTGTCCCTCTCTCTCTAGAATCTGAGTTGGTGGGAGGGGATGAAAAAAAACACTACACTGCAGTAAATAATTGATCAAACAAAAGGACTGTATACAGAACCCACCGCAGGTTGTTCTCAAGCAATCACACAGGAACCAAGTCTTTATAACAACACCCCCAGAAGACCGGAAGCCTCTCTCTCCCCTGACCCCCCACCCCCATCCCCACCCTAGGAGGAGCAGGTGCTCTGGGCAGAGGGGGTCGGGGGGGGGGGGGTCAGGTGGGTGAGATGGGGCTGGGGTGGAGGTTCTGGCAGCGTGTCCCAGCAGGTCCAGGGTCAGGGGATGGAGCTCAGGTGAATGGGACAGAGAGGGCTATCTTACATCCTGTCACTGGCCTAATGGCTCATGTATGGGGAAGAGTGAGGGGAGGCACTGGAGCACAATGATGGCTGACGTGCTGATAAATGACCTGCCAGTTTGGGGCTGACGTGAAGTGTGTGTGTGTGTGTGTGTGTGTGTGTGTGTGTGTGTGCTCTCTCTGCCTCTGTCTCTCTCGCACACACACACTCACACACACACACACA
Organism: Tenualosa ilisha; assembly: GCA_015244755.2. Lineage (NCBI taxonomy): Eukaryota > Metazoa > Chordata > Actinopteri > Clupeiformes > Clupeidae > Tenualosa > Tenualosa ilisha. The sequence goes on along the minus strand of PYXC01001308.1, from coordinate 3,386,887 downwards.
CACACACACACACACACACTCACTCACACACACACACACACATACACACACAATCTTTCACTCACAGAAGTTGGTGCAGATGTAAGGGACCAGACACACCAGACAGTCTCCAAAAGAAGCACACATACCCAAAAAACTGCGTACAGCCCACATAACACAAGAAGTGTACACACTTACTTTTCTTACAGGACTTTCTGCAGATTAAGAAGACAAGAGACTATACGTATACTCTTACATAATACATTTACAAGCACTGTGCAACAGGAAGAGGACCAGTCTCTCTCTCTCTCTCTCCCCCTCTTTATATACACACACACATACAATAACACACTCATAATTGTGCTAGCCATTAGCCTTGACATCTCACTCTTGCCATCTCCCAGTAGAACTGTGGAGAATACTCTCCTTTTCAGCAGGTGTGTTTACCTTCCCAGACACCCACACACACACATACACACACACACATGGCTCGGCTTAGCTCAGCGCTGTGCTTGAGAACATCAAATCATTACAATACACACATACCCTCAAAAGAACCACACACACACACACACACACACACACACACACACACAGCCAAGAAGAATATGTGCCGGTTAGGCTGTGCAAGGTAGACCACGCAAGAAATCTGCTGGGTAAAGACATTTACTGAGCAGGTTTTGAAACATTTTAATGCGGAGGCCCTTGGTAGCCCCCGGTAGCTGTCAGCAATAAGGAAGAAAAATACCCACACAGGCAACATGGAGGACGGGAGAGTGGGGGGAGAGAAGGTGGGTTGGGGCTGTAGGGGGTAGGGGTGGGTGGAAAATCAATGCACTGGTCAACAAAATCAGGGTGATGCAAGGCAACAGGCTTTTCTTGTGTTGAAAAGAAAGATGGATGGAGGGATGGATAGAGAAAAGAGAGATGGAGGGAAGGAGAGCAAACAAGCAGAAGGTAATTCGGTGAAAAAAAAGGGATTGAGTTGTCCTAGGATGCCTCCATTTAGCCGTACAATAGAGAAAGAGAGAGAGAGAGGGATGGAAAAACAGAAAGAAAGAGAGGGAACTGGAGAGAGAGAGAGAGAGAGGTTGACAAACAGACAGAAAAAGAGAAGGCTGAAGAGGTAGCAGAGTCCTTTTGGAAGGGGAAGAAAAGGAAATTGATGATGCAACATTAGCATGACATCATCATACATCAGCACCTGCCTGCTCAGATGAATCAGCGGCAGAGTCGGGGTGGCAAAACACGGATCCATCTTCATTCAGCCATGTCACCAGGAGAGGCAAGCAGGCAGGGAGAGGCAGGGAGAGAGAGAGGGAGAGAGAGAGAGAGAGAAAAGAGGAGGAAAAGGGAAAAAGAGAGTGAAATTTCATGGGGTGGAGGAGAAAGCAAGGCCATCATGCAAATTGGAGCTTTTTAAAATATATTCAGGAGGGATTGTCAGCAGGAATAAAAAATAGATTTGCCAGAGGCAAAAATACAGATGGAGAGAGGGAAGGAATGAGGGATACGGAGTGAGAGAAAGAGGGAACTTATAAAGTGAGAGAAATAGCAAAAACCAAAAACAAGGAAGCGGCTGCTCTTAAAGTTAGCATTTCTCCCCTCCCTCTCCTTCCCTCTCTCCCCCTCTTTCCTCTGTTCTATATGTGGGCCACAGCACCAGAGAGAGAGATTAAAAAGCCCATGGTGAAAGGTCAGAGGCGGCCGGTGTGTTTAAAGTCAAGCGTGTAATCAATAGCTCTGGGTGCCCATGCTGATGGTGCTGGTGGAGGTATGTGTGGATGTGTGTAAGTCTGCATGGAGAGTGTGTGTGTTTGCGTGTTAGTCTGCGTGTATAGTCTTTTTGTGTGTTAGTCTGTAGGTAGTGTGTGTTTGTGTGTTAGTCTGTGTGTGTTTGTGTGTTAGTCTGCAATGTAGAGTGGTTTTGTGTGTAAGTCTGTATGTAGAGTGTTTTTGTGTGTTTTTAGAGTGTGCTTCTGTGTAATTCTGCATGTAGTGTGGTTGTATGTGTATATATATTTGTGTATGTGTGTGCAAATGTTTGCACTGTATGCATGCTTGTGTGCCCAGTGTATATGAACGATAACAGGTGTGGTTGTGTGTTTGTGTGCATGTTTGTGTTTGTGTGCATGTATGTCAGTGTGTGTGTGTTTGTCTATTTAAAGCCATGGTGAATGTGGGAGACGAGCAAATGAGACAGTTAGAGAGAGAGAAAGAAAGAAAGAAAGAAAGAAAGAAAAAGAAAGAAAGGGTGTGCTTTATGGCACAGGTGACTGTAAGCCAGCCCCAAGCGCTGAGGGTGGGCCAGCGGAGTACACGAGGTTAGAGGGATTACACTGCCACTCAAGCAGGCTTACAGCAAGAGGCTCTGCCCTGAGCCCTACACATCTCCCCATCACTCACACCCACCATTACAGACAGCACGGGCAATTAAACACAGCCAAGCCCGGCACTGCAGCACCTCACAGCGCAGAATAAGTATCACAACAGAGACTACAGGTCCTTTATCCCGAATTTGGGTTTAAAGAATGAAAGACACAAATTAGTCATCGTGTTACTTTCTGTTATTAAAGCAATACCTATACAATTTGTCATTTCTAAGGTGTCTTAATTAGACAACTTAGTTGGGTGATTTGTTTTGAAATCTTGCAATTCATTTGAATACTTACCTGAAAGAGAGATAAACACACCTGTTTGTCCCACTAGCTTTAGCTCTGTAGTCTGAGAGAGACTGCCCTCTGGAAACGTTAGAAAGACGTTCAAACAGTTTTCACAGCATGTCATCAGCAAGTACGATGTATTGTGAAAGCATGCTAGCAGAGCTTTTAGCAATCCCATCAGGGCTGTTGTAGCTGTGGCCTCCTCAGTCGCTTGCTAGCAATGCTAGGGTTAAACCAATGTTGAATGCCTTAAAGTAGTCTTTCTTGATTTGTTTTGTGCTAAATAAAACTTCTCTCTTTCTCTGTGCTTCTAATTCAGTTGTGCGTTACAGTAAGTGCTATGACATTTGCCCAGAGCAAAAATGCCACACAGAGGTTCAGAATGTGAGTTTGCCTAGGGCACTAAAACACCCATAACCGCAATGGGCTTTATCCACTGGACCCATTGATCTTTGTGTCATATATCCCAGTGTATCCTAACTGCAGCATAACGTGTGGTCTATCTGCTGTGTTAACTTTCTGATACAAAATATCTCTTATCTCTTGTATCTATATTTGTTATACATCCTTTTTGTTAATCTATGCATTTGTGTCGGTTGCCTGAGAATGAATGTGAAGAGGAGACTCTTATTGTGATACAGCTGATGGCAGATGGTGGCGGCCATTAAAAGTTACTAATAGAGTTTGACACCATGTTTTCTTGAAGCATCGTACTGGCAGCAGAGGAAGGTTAGTAATTATGGTTCCACCAGCCTTTCACGAGAACAAACCATACAAAAACAGGAAGAATAAAGTGGAGGTCACAGAACTTTAGACAAAGAATCAAGCTCTTGTAGTGGCTGTAACACTGTCAGGGGAAGTGAGGGACATAGTAATGGAAGTGCTGGTAGATGATTTGAATAAGGAGAAAGGCCTGACCACTTTATGTAGAGCACTTGATGGCTTGTTTCTCAAAGAGGAAAAAGGATTGAACTGCAGAGACTTACTCAGACTTAGATCAGATTGTAAGAGTACCTTAAATGTTAGGACCCTCATTAAACTACCAACGGGGCTACTTTGAGCCTTGTTTATGGTTTAAAAACAGCAATTTATTTTCACCTAGCACGATGCTCCTAACACATAGCTGCAAGCATAGCTGAAAAGCGGTCCATTTCGGACTGCATCACATTAGCAGAAATTTGCTCCACAACAGTTGTTGAAACTTTTTATCAAATCGCAATATACTTTTGGTCCATTTCACACCGGATTTCTCCTTCATGTTGTTAGCCTAGCCATGCTCGGGTGACAAAGACCCTGACCCATGTGCTGCCTTTCTGCAGAGAATCATAGGTGAGTGTGGAGGATACACAGCAGAACCACAACAAAGACAGCTGCTGGCCTACTGGCATCCCAGCACACTGAAACTGTGGGAGTAGATCTACATGAACGTGAGCCCAGTGTGTGGTACCTTCACTTTATTGACCGCTTATTGGCAGGTCTAGAGCAGGAAGCATTTTGAGCACACCGAGGGGTTTTGAAATAGTGAAGCTCATCACTGAGGTAAAGACAACAACTGCATACAGCCTGTGGAGCAATTGACTGCTAGAGAGACAGAATCAAACACTGACTGAGATCATTAGGAAGGAGAAGGTGTAATGGTTGTGACTGGAAAACTGCATTGGACTAGCATTTGTGGCAAAGACCACCTTGCAAAATACACATAGTTACACATGGTTACATGGCGGAACTATAGCAGATTCAACAGGTGCAGCCGCACCAGGGTCTGCGACCACTAGAGGCCTGTCTGTCGCTAGAGAATGTTGAAGGTGCGGGCCACTTTTTAAGCTGTTTTGTGATATTAGTTAAGAAATACAGGCTATACCTTGTAGGCTCATCCAGGACCCCTACATCGCTACCCCTAAAATAAATGAGAGCGAAGGGAAGGTTCAATCTAGAGCATTTGTGAAGTGTGAACTTCACTTTCATCGCGTCAACGTGATTCTGCGTTGGTTAACGTATAAGAACATTGTTTTATTGTACTCAAATGCATGATGTTTTTTTGTCTGAAATTGTGTAAAGCATGCAGCAGGACATTAAAACTTTTCACGGGGAAACACCCCGGAATAGCCTACTTAATAAATCTTTTCATAGTCCAATGTGCACTGAATATAAAATTTTCTCAGGGGAGAACCCCTCAAAGCCCCAGCTGGTGAACTTGCTCTTGCATCTCCACTTCCAAACTGGTTGCAGCATCGATGCTCTATGCCTAATGACTTTGGTGTTCGCAATGTGGACATGTAGCCAGAAATTTGGATTTTTGCATGGGTGACTTTGCTGAATGGAAGGTTGAGTGAACTCCAAAGGGTGAGTTACAGAGAGGTTTCTTCTGTTGCGGGGTTGAATTAAATACTGAATCATGTCTACTGCAGCACACAGGCTATGTCTAGTCACTGCTTAATTCATACAGTAGCGATTACACTCATAATGCAGCGTCACTCCGTCGTTTAATGTTTTGTGTTGTGCGTTTTATGCGCTAGCTGCTTGGGCATATATTATTTGCCTATTCATTTGTTAGTGTTGGTGCATGTTGGTGAAAGGTTGTTTATATGTCCCATGCTCATCGTGGCTACATTGTCTGCAACTTATTTAGCTGTTTACAAGTTAGTGAACTGAACGTTAAAGTAGGCCTAGGCAATGCCAGATGTTTGAGAGGGGAAGCAATGAAGAGTATAGAAGCCCATACTCTTTGGGGGAAGGCCAAGCGCTCTGAGAGTTTGACACTGAGAGACATGGTATGTTGTTGGGCTTATGAGGGGTTGGGGGGGCTTGATTACGTTACGCAACTGTTGATGAGGGAACCCAAACCTCTGTCTCTGTGCTGATTGACAAGCCCCCAACTTTAGAGGGGACCACTAAAGAAAATGGGTTGGTCCTCCAGTTTAGATATGTCAACTGAATATGTTTGACCATATGTTTGAACAGGCAGCAGGTTGTATTAGTTCTAGAATTTAACTGTAACTTTCAAGGCTTTCACTTTCACTGTCTCTATAAAACTTGACCTCTGCTCCACCTTGACCAATTCCTGGTCCTTTCCACTCCTGACTGGTCACAGTGTGTTTGCTTGTCATGAAGAGGATTTCATATGACGAGGTACACACAGTGGAATGTAATGAAGTATAAATACTTCAAAAAAACTTTGTCACTGTACTTAAGTGAATGTTTTACATGCAGTATCTGTACTATACTTGAGTAGAAATAACAATGCATACTTTTATTTAATTTTATTTCACTACATTTTGCAGCTATTATCTATACTGTCTACTCCACTACATTTCTGAAATGCATTCTGTTCCATTATATTATCAAAGTACCTCCTCCACCACTGTGTCCACAAAGTTTCTCCAAGACTCTAATACCAGACCTCCTATCTGTTTTCTAAATTGGTCATCCCAGGCAGATGTTGTGATTGAATATGTTTTATCATCTATTTTTTTGGCTGGTTGCATCTGGATTGCTTGCCTTATGATGAATGAAGAGCAGAAACTCTTATTGTGACAAAGGAAGGATGTTGTTGTTTCTGCTGAGGTGAACGTGGCGGTGGTGGTGACCTCCATAAAGAGACCTTATAGACCCTGTAGGGACCTAATCCCACTTTAAGAAATGATTTAATAACATCACAACATGTCCAGTGTGACTGTCTGTCCCCAAACAAGGTCATCTCTAGTGTTCATCAAAGTTTGACCTGACTCCAATGTTCTCCATGGAGACCTCACAGACATGGAGGTGTTGGTGGTGCCAAGAGAGAGAGAGGGAGACTCCATGGAGACCTCACAGACATGGAGGTGTTGGTGGTGCCAAGAGAGAGAGGGAGACTCCATGGAGACCTCACAGACATGGAGGTGTTGGTGGTGCCAAGAGAGAGAGGGAGACTCCATGGAGACCTCACAGACATGGAGGTGTTGGTGGTGCCAAGAGAGAGAGGGAGACTCCATGGAGACCTCACAGACATGGAGGTGTTGGTGGTGCCAAGAGAGAGAGGGAGACTCCATGGAGACCTCACAGACATGGAGGTGTTGGTGGTGCCAAGAGAGAGAGGGAGACTCCATGGAGACCTCACAGACATGGAGGTGTTGGTGGTGCCAAGAGAGAGAGGGAGACTCCATGGAGACCTCACAGACATGGAGGTGTTGGTGGTGCCAAGAGAGAGAGGGAGACTCCATGGAGACCTCACAGACATGGAGGTGTTGGTGGTGCCAAGAGAGAGAG
>PYXC01001308.1:3310000-3370000 GCA_015244755.2 Tenualosa ilisha | reverse complement strand
ACAAGGATAAGAAAGTATATATATATAGTACATTCATGCATGTTCATCACTAACACACACACTTGTGCTAACACACAATCTCAACTGAAGACGTGGAAATGAAAACTGGAGTGTTGATAGTCTCACCATATGTTATTCTTGTTTCACAATATTGAATTGAAGTCCATATGCCACACTGGAGTGAAAGCGTGGGTCTTACTGATTGCTCGGAGAGCCACTGATTTTTTTTTTTTACATGTTAATGGCCATCCACCACCCCTCTGTGTTTTTACACACACACACACACACACATGCACAGTGAGACACACACATGCATTTAATTTAGTGGAATGAGAAGGAACAGCTGCTTTGCAAAAACAGATTACATAAATGCAATGCATGCATTAAAATGGATGAAAACTACATTTGTGGTGACATTTGTGTAACAGCATGTATAATTTCCTCATACAAAACAGTGGTGTTTACTAAGGAAACTGACACTGGACCTAGCACAGAGAGACAGCCGAGACAACCAGGAAAGGACAAATATGGGGAAGGATAGAGGACAAATTACATTGGACATGAGGAGAGGACATGTATGTAGGGATAGAAGCTGAATGGAGGAGGACAAGGATAAGAAGAGAGGCTAAGAAAGAGGAAAGGATGAGAGAAGGGCAGGAGAGAGAAGAAATGAGAGAAAAAAGAGAGAGGGAGGAGAAAACAGCAGGAAGGGAGATAAGGGTGGGGGGTAGATGAGACGTTCTGATTGGTTTCCCACTTGTTCGTCGGCACCTTGTGTAGCGTGACCTGCTTTTGTCTGCTGTCACATTCAGGTGCGCAGCGTTGCTCCAGGTAACACAGGTAAATTGTGCTGTCTGCTTGACTGCACTTCAATACCTGTCGCATGGGAAGACAAGCACAAATACAAATATAAACACATGCGTACACATACACACACACACACACACACACACACACACACACAAATTTGAATACACACATGCACACACACACACATGCACACACACACACATACAAACAAAAATATTAATACGCACATGCGCGCACACACACACACACACACAAGATGTTAGGATGTCACATGCCTCTGTTTCCAAGTAATGAACGTATGAATGAGTGAATGAATTAACAAATATAGTTTCTGGCAATCATTTTCACACTCTGTACAACCCACCTTTTCAAAACTACAGTGTGCTTTACCAACAGACATCTGAGCACCCCAGTTAGCATTTGCTAAAACAATGCACTACAGCCACTAAAGCTCTTCACACTTCACCCCAAATTACTAATGCAGCCGTAACTACAGCACATGCTGTCATTCAGCATGACAACAATGGCGGTCAAAAACAGAAACATCTTGAAACAAAACATAAAATATAGATTTCCTCGTATAGTTTGACGTAGATCTACTTTGTTACATATGTTATGTACAGCATATGTTAGATATATTTTGAGTGAATATTGCAATACCAAATTTTCATTTGTTGGTTCATTTATTGGTGCACCTCTCACAATAGATGAAGATGGCATATACAGTGACTGAAGGAATATTTCTCTGTGTCTGTGTAAACTGAAGGAATGTGCAGATGCAAATCACAATAGAACAGTGTCTGTTTCCTAAATGGCCTGCTGCTATACTACTTACTGTAATACATAAGACATGGATAGTACCGCTGCGATACTCCTTTGTATCAAGAGAATTTGTGTATGTTTGACTTGTTAGTTCACCTTACAGTATAATGTGGTTCACTATAATGATGGCTCTGTTATGTAAAACCAGTAGTAAGATCACACATTTTCTTGGAAAAAAAAATCTAGCAATAGTATGCACCAGACTTTCTACAAGTTGTGCTATAGTGTAGAAGTATGGCAGTATGCCATTACAGTGGTTTTACTGTATTTTGTGTATACCAGTGTACCTTGTCTTCTGTTCCTACATGTTGCATTGCAAAAAGGTCAGTGGTCATTACATGGGTATTACATCACTAGGGGTTCTCATATAATGTCCCACTACAAAATGTATTGTACATGCAAATAGGCCTGCAATACAGTAAATAGGGCAAATATGTAAATAGAGCTGACTGTAGACTGATTGAATATATTCTATTTTAATTCTTTTAGGTTTTGATTTCACATGTAACTGTTTTGATAAGAGTATTTAAATGTCTGCAAAACTTGCTGTTAGTTTTACATAATTTTGTTGGAGGTGAACATCGACTGGGAGAAGTATCCTTGAATTTCAGATGAAGTCGTGATTGAATGCATCTGTCTGAAAGCAATGCACTGTTTGGCTCCCATAGTCTATGGTTGTTGTGACAGCGTTGTGACACTGAAAAAATAAACACTGATTTGAGGCAAGTGGAAGTGTGAAAAGTGTGGAAGTGGAAGTGTGAAAATGATTGGCACAAACTTTAAATACATGAAGTCAAATGCACAATAAGCCGAGGTTGCTGAGGTCTGCTTTGTTTTGATAAGTTTGGGTAAGAAATCCCCTACACTAGATGCACCCAAGGTCCCTTTCAATGAGTTTCCCCTTTTTAAGCCTCCAGTTATGCAAAGAAAGCTTTTAGCTCTATCATGGGCTTTCAACTGACACATCACATGCTGTTTCATTGCAGTCTCCCCGTCCCCCACCCTCCCCCGCCTAGAAACAAGCCTCTGTGACACCCCGAGCTCAAACAAAAACACAGGCGAGGCTTTTATCCTGCGCATATTTAAACAGGCGATCTGCCTGCTGCTTCCGTGCACTCAAAGCGGACTGCATGTAGATCCTGAAAGCCACTCCGAACAGAGGCAAATTACAACACACCACAGAAAAGAGTGAAAAGAAATCCTGCCATTGACCATTCTATTAGCAGACAAAGGACTGCAGCAGACGCAGGAGAGCTCACGCCGACCCTTTGAGACCTGTCTGTGAGCTCAGCTAGATCAGTGCATTGCAGATGTGCCCTTCAAGGTTACAGTTCCCTGCATCATCCCTCCTTTCTGACCCCCGCCCCCCTGCCAACCGACTTACACGAACAGGGAAAGAATATCGTCAGAGACCACAATTCATCACCTATTGAGATGAGACTTACATTTGCATTTATGCAATTACTTTTATCCAAGCGACTTACAACTTGTCAACTATCGATTGTTCAGGACCAGTCTCCCCTAGAGCAACTTGGGGTTAAGTGCCTTGCTCAAGGGCACAACGGTGGCAGCTGGGATTCGTATCCACAGCTTTTCAGGCTATTTGCACGCTAGCCAGGTTCCTTAACCACTACGCTACCACCACCCGCCTGACTTTAATACATGCTGATGAATTAAGTCCAATGTTCAGGCATTTGTTGATGAACTGCATGTATATGACTACGTGCTATGTGCTATGTGTCTGTGCATACTGTGTGTATGTGTATGCAAATGTGTAATACGCTGTATATGTGAGAGTTCCTGTTTTTCCCCTTGTGCAAGGCCTGAGAGACAGATGCCCTTGTCACCCAATCATAACCCAGGATGACACACATGAAAAGACAAGGTGTTTATCACCAGGAGACGATGTAGGAGTGTGGGGCAAAGTGTGTGTGTGTGTGTGTGTGTATGTGTGTGTGTGTCTGTGTGTGTGTGACTGTAGCAGGGGAATGTGTGAGGAGGGCGTTGGGTGGTGCACTGTCAGATGTTTTCTCTCCATCAGGCTGACAGGCTTCTACCTGTCACTCATGACAAGGACATCCGTTTTCCAGATTGGGTGGGCACACATTCTCTCTCTCTCTCTCTCTCTCTCTCTCTCTCTCTCTCTCTCTCTCTCGCGCGTGTGTGCTCTCTCGTGTCACACAGCCTGCTGGGCTTCATTAATAGACTTCACCACAGGGCCTGCATTTATACTCCCTCCCAAGGCAACAGAGGAGGAGCCCCCCCCCCCCCCGCATCACCCACCACCCACCACCCCTCCACCTCTAATAAAGGAAAAGGCCCAGCTGTCACTCACAGATTTGGGTGACGACGTCAGCCCTGTTTGTTATCACTCGCATGGAAGGGTTGGAGCCGAATTGTCCACGATAGACTTTTTAAATAGAAATGCCTCAGAATATCGCCAGTTATGAAGTCACAGAAAATCTCCAGGTTCGGAGACAGTGACCTTTTCCCCTGTCCTTGCTCAGTGTTGAGGTAAGGTGACCCACCATCTCTGTCTATGTGTGTGTGTATGTGTGTGGGAGTCTCTGTGTGTGTATCGCAACAGGTGGTTAACCCTGGTGCTACTGTCTGTCTGTCAGCTTTGCTTAGTGTTTAGATGGTTTGGGGAGCTCTCAGCCAAACTCCTATGGGCTGATTGGCAGGCCTGCAGAGGACCTGGTGCCAAAGCCCTCACACAGGGCACCTCTAATTGGGCCTGACTAGTGATGTATATGAGCAGGAGAGCCAAAGAGAAAGGAAATGGTCTCTGGAGCTGTGTGTGTAAGCTATGGAGCTGTGTGTGTGTGTGTGTGTGTGTGTGTGTGTGTGTGTGTGTGTGTGTGTGTGTGTGTGTGTGTGCGTATGTGTGTGTGTTTGCTTGTGTGTGAGAGAGAGAATGAGAAAGAAAGAGAGGAAAGAGTGTTCAAACAAGCAAAGCCTGATGCTGACCATGCCCAACACCACACACACACACACACACACACACACACAGAGACACACACACACAACTATTCTGCCAGAGCCAATCTGTCTCTCCTGTGTAATCTGGCTCTGATAGTGGAACCAGACTCCTCGCTTTACTTCCTACTCTCATTTCCTTGTGCCCCAGCACATGGACACCACAGGGTTGCCCCAAACACCACAGAGAATTATGGGAATCCATCCGGCCATCAGTCGTAAAAGCTTGACAACAATGATCACCAGCGGGCTTGTGCAGGCTCACCAGACCAGCACAAAGTTGTTTGCGTGGCACTGCAGTGATTTGTCATTACCCTCTGTTTCACCCCCCCCAGCCAAATATCTCATTAGGAATGGCGAGGTGACACCGGCTGGGTGAGGGAGGAGAGAACTGCCTTTTCCTTTTACTGCCAGAATTATAGCTGTGCGCGTAACACTCATGTGTAATTACCAAACTCCGAGGTTGCGGCAATTTTTGCGAAGGACGTCTGAAAGATATCGCAATCAGAGCACCTTTAAACTCTCAGAGTGCACTCCAACTCCTGGCAAGTTATAATCAAGCCGGGCGTCCCCTAGATCTCTGCTCTCTCCAGGCTTGGGGGGGATTCACCTCCCTCTGTTATTACTCCCACTGAGCAATCGCCCAGCAGGGCAGGAGCGTGATCCCGGCAATCGCTGGAGCCGCTAGAGGAGATACTAGGTCTCCATGCACTGCATTATCTTACCGAGCTGCTGACTAGTTATTTATATGTTGCAAGTACGGGACAAAAGACATTCGCCGCTAATCCCTGGATAAAAAAATCTATGTTATCTTGACTGATGCGGATGCTTGGAGAGGACCCAACAGAAAAAAAAAGAAAGAAAGAAAGATAGACAGAAAAAATTAAAGAAAAAGAAAGAAAGTAAGTAAGGAAGAAAACAGACTAAAGCAAGTCAGGCAGCTCTCACTGTTCATGCAGACTGGTCTTGTGGCTACTGATTTCAGGGAGGCTTTCTGGATGCTTTATCATCCCTGGGCTCTGCTGGAGCTGAAGCACATGGTGGATCTAAGAGGAGGGAGATTTGCATTGCCAGGACATTGCAATAATAATGACAAAATAGCCTCTGCAAATCCCATTAAGAGTACTCCCACAAACTGATTGCAATGACAAAGAGAGAGAGAGCGGCACGGACAGTGAGAGGGAGAGAAAGAGGATATGTGTGTGTGCGTGTTTGTGAAAGAGAGAGGTTGGTGTGAATGGGTAAAGACACAATTGCAACAACCTGCAACATGCTGTCTGGGCAGAGAAAGCTGAAGACGGGTTTTACATTATCTGCTCTCTGCAAGAGGCCCAGGGACTGGCCAGATGACAAATGTGCAGTTTAAAGTAAAGCGTCTCGCAGTCAGTCTGATGTAAATGCAGTTGCTGAGTTGAGATCAATCTCCTCCTGCGCCTGAGTTCTGGGACTCTGTCTCCCTACCCAGTGCTCTGCTGTGTTTATTTAGCTTGACATGAAGAAACATGCCTAATGCTCCGTTCCTAAACATGGACAACTACACTGCAGAAATTTCCAAGAAAGTTGTCCTGAGACTTTTTTTGTTCTTTCTTTCTCTCTCGTTCTCTCTCTCTCTGTACGTGTGTGTGAGTGTAGTGTCCATGCGAAAGAACAGAAATAAATAAAACATGGCTGCAAGTTCTAAGAGCCAACTATGAATCTTTGTATGCTGCTGGCAGTGGGATTCTTCTGGTGTTTGAAAACTCTGTGGTGGACAAAATATCCTTTCTCTCTCTCTCACTCTCTCTCTCTCTCTCCATCTTAACTACATACTTTTTTACTGGTTAAACAAGCCTCTACATCCTCCAGGCCAAACTATGGAGGGTGTAGATGGCTGACAGGTGTGAGGAAGAAGGAGATGTCACCCCTGCTCACCCCAGAAACCACTGCTGAGTCGTGCAGAGTAGAGAGCCTTCTCTTTGCTGGGTCTTTCTTCTTTCTGTCTCTCTATCTCCTTTTTTTCTCTTTATCTTTCTTCCTCTCTCATGCATTCCCTCTCTCTGTCTTCTCTCTCTTTTATTCACACTCTCTCTCTCTTTCTCTCGATTTCCCTCTTTGTGTCTTCCTCTCTGAGCTGGGAGCCTGCAGGGAGCCACTCTGGCTACTTTTGGAGTCAGCAGAAAAAAAGAAAGAGCCCTCTGTATTTTCCCTCTGCACTATATGTACACACACAACACAAATACAGACCCTGGCACACACACACACACACACGCATACACACACACACACACGCACACACACACACATACACACAAACACATGAGAATAGAATAGAGATAGAGGGGAAAACATTATTCTGTACATATCCAGGAAAAATTGTATATAGAACAGGGGGAAAGTGTTTTCAAGTAATTCTAGTCCACAAGTGTCTTATATAAATCTACGGTCGGCCTCTAGCCCCCCTCACTTTTTGTGCTTGCACTTTTCAGTGCTTAGACCATGTCTGGTCTATGCAGATTACGGATGCAGACAGAATGATTAAATAAATGAACTAAAACTCCAACATGGGAAAAAATTTCCTCCAACTCACACTCTCTCACTCTCTTCCTCCCTCCCTCTTTCTCTCTCTCTCTCTCTCTCTCTCTCTCTCTCTCTCTCTCTCTTTGCACTGAGTAGTTCTGTGCAGGCCTTGAGAGCCATTATTTCATAACAGACATTTGCAAGATGAATGGCTTTACATGAAATGTCAAGCTCAATGTTGTAGATAATTTGCATCCCTCCCCCATTTCGGCATGCCATTAACAGGTGACTCATGTTGTCCAGTACAAGAGTTCAGTTTGTCAGGCTGTTTAATATTCTGGAAGCCTGCGGAAGCTGCCTACACCACTAAAACTTCCCCACAGCCTGAAAAGCTGCAGGACAGATGGTGCAAATGCGAAGGGGTTTTCTCCCTCTACCATCAAAGTGAGAGCATCGAGAAATCGTATTTCACTCTGCAAAGAGAGGCTAGATAGGGGGGAAGCAAAAGTCTAATTAGCGATGCGGCGAGCATCCTTATGGCTTGGGAATATGCTAGTCAACCCGGTAACTTCTCCGCACTGCTTGAACAAACATCAGCCAGGCATGTCTGCAAGCACAGATTGACACTTTCTATATCCTCAGAGTGAACACATGATTCTTTCTCTCTCTCTCTCGCTGTCTCTCTCTCCCTCTCTCTCCCTCTCTATCTATGTACGAATCTCTCTGTAGGTTTTTCTAGTTCTTTGTTTCCCTCTTGTTCTCACTTTTATCGCCCTCTTATGGTTTACGTGTCAACGCAGCATCTGTTGATCAAGCTCCTGCACATGTGTGTGTGTGTGTGTGTGTGTGTGTGCATGTGTGTGTGTGTGTGTCCATGTCCATACACCCTCTTCATCCAGCTCTATTAGAGGTACTCCTCATTATGGGCTCTCTGTCTCACTCAAGACAATCAATTTGCTCTCCCCAACAAGATGCTATTATGGAAGATCACAGGCTCAGTAATGGATGCCTCTGTATCCACTCCACACCAGCTGCAAGGTCAAATCATCCAAACGACCCAGAAGTGGCTTTCTCAGCAGGATTGCAAAAATGGCCAGAGTGTCAACAGAGAGAGAGAGAAGAGAGAGTGAGACCGAGAGAGATGGAGAAAGAGAGAGAGCGAAAGAGCAACAGAAAAGTGGACAGTTTGGATTTCAGCATGTGGTGTAATTCCCCATAATGCTCCCTCCTCTGAGTGTCATTGCTGGGAGCCAAGAGGAGCAATAGCCGCCCATATGCCGTGACGCCCAAACACCACCCAATGTGTCGCCACGCGACAAGATTGTGTCGCCTGCAATGAGCCGTGTCGCCGCTCTTGAGCGGCCAAGCACTCCTGAATGACAGCAGCACACGCTTGATAAGAGCACGACGGCGGTGTGCTTTTCACTACCACAATCTCTCCCTCTCTCTTTCTCCCTCTCTCTCTCTCTCGCTACCTCTCTGCTCTTTCTCTCATTCAGATCCCTCATCTCTCTCTCTCTCTCTTCTTCTTCTTCTTCTACTTATCCTGCTTTTCCTCTTCACCCCTGTGGCCTGCCTCCTCCTTCGCTCTGATTTACCTGACAAAGCACGGCGGCTGAAAGCTACAGCTCAGGTATGTATGAATGGTTTGATGCAAATGTCCCATCCACCCCACTATCACCACCACCACTGCTGCTGTCACCCCCACCACACACACACACACACACACACACACACACACACACACACACACACATATACTGCACTTCTCTCACAGCAGGCTGGTGCTGTCAGCGTGTTTACCGTCAGCTAATTAAAGAATTCAAGAGGGTAAATAGCATTCAGGCTGCTGCAGCTGGCAAACACACACACACACACACACACACACACACACACACACACACACACAGCTATACACATCAGCACACACCTCTACACACATGATACTAATCACGTTTTCACGCACCCAACAACGAATACAGATATGCAGCAACATCCAAACACCTTTTCCATCATTCAGATACTTTTTTTAAACACACACACACACACACACACAAACAAACACACACACAGAGATAGGCTATTCACTTGCCTATCTTAATTTCTCTGACACACACACAAAAACACACACACACACACACACACGCATACATACACACACACACACACACACACACACACACACAGACACACACATACACTCACACACACATTCACAAAAGCATGGAGTCTCTCTACTGTTTATTTGCCAGCCGCCCTCGGGATGGGGTTCTGGTGTGGCAGACGCAGTGTGAATCAAACTAATTAATCCTGGGGAGAAATACCGGTGCTCACAGACTGGAGAAAACATCGGCCGTGAAAAGAAAAGAGAGAGAGAGAGAGCGAAAGAGAGAGAAAGAAAGAGAGACAGACCATTGGATGGGTCATTATCTCTTTGCTCTTCCTCCAAAATAAATTAAATTCTGAAGGCGACAGAAAAAGACTGGGGCACAAATCAAAAACAGGATTTGCATCTGCTGTCATAATCAGCTGCAAATACAAATGGGCAAATTTCCCGCACTGAAAAGAAATTGAAACAGCATCAGACATGTTACCTCTCTCTCTTTTCCTCGCTCCCTCTCTCTCCCTCTCTCTCTTGCTCTCTCTGCGTCCCAGCTCCTGTCATTAGCTTTTAGACTAAGGCACGAGCTCCAGGTCACCATTTCTCTATGGGCTGAATTAGTGGCGAGCTGCCATATTAATCCAAAGCTAATTAATTTCAGTGTTGTGCACCCAAGCAAAAGCAAGTGTGTGTGTGTGTGTGTGTGTGTGTGTGTGTGTGTGTGTGTGTATTTGGGGGTGGTTATGTGTTAGAGAGAAATTCCCAGCACCAGTTATGAGACTATACATCTATGGGTGCCAACTAAATGAACATGACCAAAACCTGTATTAGACCAACAGCAACCAGGAACCTCCATCCACCTCGCTGCCAAAACACTGACAGGATTAATGGAAAATGTGTGTGTCAGGTGGAATAAATTGGTAGCGAAGTGAGCAGGGGAGACAGAGAGGGAATGTAAGTGGCTAAAAGTTAGAGTGTGAAAGAGAAAATGAAAGTGAAAGAGAGAGGGAGAGAAGGGACTACCTCACGGGGGGGAGAGAGAGAACCATTGAGCAGTGGATCCGTCATGGCAACTCATTGCTGCTTTCCAGAATTAGGGGACAATTAATTTCACTTAGCTTCTGCTTTTTGTTGTGTTCCCAGACGGCTCTTCCGAAGCAGAGGGGAGTGGCGGTGACCTTCACCAAGGCGGCGGGGGAGACTCAGCAGAGGCTTGAGAATGCTGGAGTTGTCAGGGCTCCCTAACGAGAATGACTGGAGGCTGTTGGGGTTGGTGTGGTGTGTATGTTTGTGTGTGTGTAAATAGCTGTGTTTGTGCTTAGATATATCCATGTATGTGTGTAAGCGCATTTGTGTTATTTGCAAGCATATGTGTCCGTGTTCGTATCATTGTGTACAGCTTTGTTTCAGTGAGTCTCTGTGTGTGTGCTTGTGCTATTATATACAGTTGTGTCTCAGTGTGTGTTTGCATGTGTGCGTGTGCCTGTGTGTGGGTGCGTGAGGCCTGCACTGCCCAGCCTCCATGAATCCACAATGGCGAGCAAAGGGACTTCCACAGAGAGGGCATAGAGAGGCTCAGAGAGAGAGCCCCCCCCCACCCCCCCAACCACCACCACCTGCTAACCACAAGTGGGATAAAGGCCTGGGGCCCTGCTGGGGCCGGCAACCACTTTATGTCAGGGATTAGACTCCAGAGTCACGTCCAGGAGCCCGACCCTTGAGGCCTCTTGGATTAGCATCAGCGGGAGACCTTTATTGCACTCACCTAATATGGAGATGACAGAAAAAAGTGGCATTAAAGTGCTACATTGTGTGTGGGAGTGTGTATGTGTGTGTTGTGATGGTATGCGTTGTGGCGGTTTCTCCCGTAAGACAGCTAACCACGGTAGAAGTGATTCTCAGGGTCCCACTACGACACTTAAAGAGAATGCAGACAGGAAGAAGTGTTTGGTGTGCACTCACACGCTTTGATCTACACATGACTGATGAAGTGTACACGTGCATGGGCTTGTGTGTGTGTGTGTGTGTGTGTGTGTGTGTTTACAGTCTGTTTATATGTGTTTGTGAGTCAGTCCCTCGCTCCATAAGATTAGCACAAAATGTCACATTGTTCTAACACATTCTTAGCTTTTTCTGCATCCCCGGTGGGGGCGTGATGTATCACCCATAATGAACCATACCATTATTCTGTGCATATATACTGCTCACATCGCATCACACACTGCTGTTGTGGTGAACGTGACAGATGCTTATGTGGGTTCATTGCACTGGGATTAGTCTTTGGAGGAAAACGTCGGCTCCTCTGTGCAGAACAGCCACCGCTGTTTTCATCCATTATTAAAATGTCTTACACTTTGCATGAGCCCTTGCCAGATTAGGTGTTTTAAAACATACCCAGAGGTTTTTTTCGCACTGTGTTTAAATGACACCCCCGCATGAGTCGGTATGAAATCGACCTTTAATGGAAATGTGACAGGGCTGCGAAACGGAAGACAATGCTCACACGTGTGTGTGTGTGTCTCTCTCTCTCTCTGTGTGTGTGTGTGTGTGTGTGCTTAGAATGGAGATCTGTGGTATAGATACACGTAGGTGACTTAGGAGATGGGGCAGTGTGAGCGGAGGTGAAGGAGGAGGAGGATAAGAGTAGCATAGAAAGATGAAGAGGAGGGCAGAGTGGTGTGACTATGTAACCTCACCGGATCCTTAAGCTTGGTCAAGCTCCTCAATGATAGAGGAGGACGAGGAGGTGGAGGAGGAAGAGGAGGGAGGGGAATCCATGTGACTACGGGCAGTGAGGATGTTGTTGTTGTTGTTGATGTTGTTGTTGTTGATGTTGTTGTTGTTGTTGTGTTGTTGTCGTCGTCATCCTCTAATGGCCAGACTGCCATACACGCACGCATTAGGTACTGTGAGGCAAACCACCGCCTGACACTGATAAAAACGTCCACTTTCATTCTTATTACTTAACAGGATCGAGTGTGGGGGTGCGAGAGGAGAGAGGGGAAAGACGTAGGTGGTGGTAGTGACGGTGAGGCTGGGAGGGGTGCCTAACTCGGAGTGCAGGGAACCTTTGAAAGGTGAGAAAATTAGGATGCATTGCCTCTTGCCTCCACTCCGTACATGTGACAAGCCAGGACTGGTTCGCTCCTGTGAGCAAAGGGGAACAGATTGAGATGGGAGGCAAGAGGAAGTGGAGAGTCAGAGATGTGTATCTATAACGAGAGAGAAAAAAAAGAGAAAGGGAGAGAGAGGGAAAGAGAGAGATGGAAGGGTAACAAATATCAGATAAGATGCTGCCTTTCCCTTTGCCAGGGGTTTTGACGTGATTGCACAGTGCTCTGTTTAATGTTCTTTGCATTAGTGAGTTAGATTCCGTTAGGGAAGTCACCCAGAAATGAGAGTTTAAAGGGTTGCTCCTCATTTCTTTTGACCATAATTACAGAGTAAAATATTCAGCTTCTTTTCCAAGGGTAATTCTCCGGAAAGGAAAGGCAGGATGTCTTCCACTCTGCAGATGATAAATTAAAGCTAGCTGGATACATTCTCTTTAGGGTGCCAGGAAGAGCACCAAAACTAATCTTCTAGTTGGAAAAAACACAACCTTTCATGTAAACAAACTAAATTTGCAGAGTTGGGAAGTGACAATAATAAGGTATCTGACCTCTGAGAGACACAAATGGCTGCAATTCTAGTACTATTTCATTCCCTGATTTTATTATCCTTAAGATAAAAATAAATATATAAAATGAGTCACTAGTGATAAAGATGGGCAAATCATATTTCAGCACACAGTGGCATTTATTAAAATGTAATTACTCATTAAATACTATGTAATAACAATGTATTAACCTGTGTATATACACACTTATATTCACATTGACAGACAGTAAGATGGTTAAAAATAGATGTTGTAGATATCTAGACCATCAGTGATAATACAAGTCTCACTGAAGTTAACTCAGTCTTTTTGAGAGTTAAGTCCATGCATTTAACCAGTGGAGTAAAACCACCCTTACATTCCCGTGCTTCAGAGACCTTTTCAGTCAGACATGTTGCAAATAGGCTCATCATAGCATCACAGTAGCACAACAGCCTACAGCCTCTGAATGGCCTTAGTTTCCCCGCAAGATTAATTTCTCCACCTTCTCTCTTGCTCATAGCTTTCCCTCCCCTAATGCCTGACACCAGCTGCATTTCAGACATGCACCCAGCCTCTCTCTCCCTCCATGTCTCTCTGCCTCTCTCCTTCTTTCTCTCTCTCTTTCTCTTCATGTCTTTCTCTCTCCCACTCTCTCTCCCTGCGTGTTTTAGCCACATGACTAAGTCTGATGAGCTGCTTGTGTGGGGCAGGCGGCAAGATGGAGGGCTTAAATAAAGTGCCAATGCCCAGCATTCACCACAGGGCACAGGCTGGGGCGAGAGTGGGAGATGGCCCTTATGTCATCCATGACCCCCAAGTCCTCCAACACACTAAGTGACCACATTTATACAAACTCTTGTGATGTAAATGATGCGTTCTCTCTCTCTGTCTCTCTCGCTCCCTCTACACACTCCACCCTCTAGGCCCACATCATTTTAAAAAGGAATTTCTCTCTTTTTTGGTCTCTCTCTTAATGCATAATAGGGAGCAATCACTGCGAGGCTCCAGAGAGTTTCCAGGCTGTGGTGTCAGCTGGCTGGGAGGATGTGTGTTGAAACAAAGGGCACACACACACACACGCACACGCACTTGTACACACACACACACACACACACACACACACACACACACACACACACACACACACACACACACCTCGGTTTGGCCCTCAGGGGCTAGATCCAGGGGGTGGGGGTCAGCAGGTGGTGGTGGGTTGTAGGTGGTAGCTGTGTCTCTTTACCCCCGCCTTACACACACACACACTCATCGTGCCAGTGAGGAGGCTCCTGGACACGCCTGGAATGATGCATGAGTCGCCCGAGGGGAACAGCACACACTGTGGGTTCACAAGCTCTCACTCATGCTTGGCAGCTTTTAAGTTTGTTGTGTGTGTGTGTGTGTGTGTGTGTGTGCATGTGACTGTATGTTTCTGTGTGCCTGTATGTTAGTCTCTCCATGACCGTGTGTGTGTGTGTGTGTGTGTGTGTGTGTGTGTGTATGTGTGACTGTATGTTTCTGTGTGCCTGTATGTTAGTTAGTCTCTCCATGACTGTGTATGTGTGTGTGTATGTGTGTGTGTGTGTGTGTGTGTGTGCATGTGTGTGTGTGTGTACTCACGCATATTTGTTTCTCTTTCTTCGATTTGTCTTGTCCCCTCATGTGAGGGATGGGAAGGCCAGAGGGGCCTTGCCAAGACACGATTACGAGAAGAGGGAGGCAAAACACACAAACACACACACACACACACACAAACAGACACACAGTGCAAGGATTCCAACGTTGGCCAAAGGGAAGGTTAAGAGAGCATTGGAGTGTGCATATAAAACAAAACAAACAGAGTTTGAGAAAACGATCAGTGAGAGACTGATAGTCCCTTTCTCTTCTTTCATATCCCCATCAAACAAAGAGATCCTGCAGAGATGCCAGACTGTGTGATTCTGCATATTATAAATAGCCACATTTATAGCTGTACCAAGCTAAATTTCCCCCTTCATCATAGCGGAGCAAATCCCAGCTTGACATGCAGTAACAAACCAAACAATGTTTCACCTGGTCTTCAAATAGTGGCATCCTTTGCCCAAGCTGTTCAACCAATTTCCAACTCTCGCAAAACCTCTTCCCCAGCTGCTGCAACACAGTCAAGGTCTTTTCTAGAACATTCAGCAATAGCGCCATCCTACCCCTCCCACTGTCACACCACCTACTCTTGAGGAGGCCTTTTCCCACAATGCAAAGTTCAGATACGACCTCCACTGATCAGTCTTGCATTGCACAATGTCAAGTGAGGAGGCCCAACTGGGATCTTTATCACGGGGGCACAGGATATGCCTTTATATAACATTTTAGGAGAACACTTTAATAATGCTTTTAGAGTGTTGTTATGTGACATGAGTACCCTGTGAGAGATATATGGAGAGACAGTGAGAAATATAACTGCAGAGAAGGAAAGAGTGAGAGATGGAAAAACAGAGCGATTGAGAGAGAGAGAGAGAGAGAGAGAGAGACGAAGGAAGAGTGAGAGAGAGAGAAGCTAAGAGAGAGGTAGTGCAGAGAGGGGAAGGATCACTCCAAGGAGCTGTGAGATCTGCTCCTCCATAAATGCATTGGGAGTCTCTGGAGGAAGTTTTGCCTGTGAGCCCCACCTGCCCCCGCATGCCTCTGCCACAAAGGCTGACTGTCACACAGAGACACTCTCTGTGTACATAGGGCCATCAAAGCCTCATTGACAAAAAGCCGCACTCTTCTTCCTGCAGGGCACATCACTTATCACTAAAACACACCACGCAATAGGATTTTCTCCAAGCGTGAGAAATCAATATGAAAGTGTGATGGCAGGAAGAGTGCTTGACAACAAGAGTCTTGTAGGCCATTATAAAAATGGCCAACAGCTTTACAGGCTGCACGGATACTGTAATAACACTAGCAGATTGCAACATGCACAGACACAAGGTTTACCACATGCAACCAAGTCTAATGTGACATGTAATCATCATATGGAGAGCTGTGGCAGGAAATCTTTATTCACCCTGTGGTGAGAAGTGTGCAATGCACAACTCCGATGTGGAAATGAACTGATTCGAACTGGGGTTCGATGGCTGAATGAAGATGTATAAAAGAGAAAAAGAAAGGAACATCTTCCAGCGCTATCAAAACAGAGAAGAGCAAAGACTATTATCTTCCGAACACTGCAGCTTGTTTGTTTTTTTCCACTGAGGAAGGGGCTCAAGGGTGTGACGCGGCCTCCGATAGCCGTGCATAAACATGGTGATGGAGCACTTGGTCACTGTAGGACAAACACACACACTCGCTCACACACACACACACACACACACACACACACACAGTGTGGAAATTCTTCCTATCAGCCTCTGTCAACACCGGGGAGCAAACCTCTCTCACACAGAAAGGACAAACAGACTTGAAATGAAATGGGAATTTTCCCGTGGCCGCTACATCTGATCCTAGAACAGTCAATGCGATTAGATTTGAGAAGTTGAGAAAGTTTTGAAAGGATGACCTACTTTGCCTCTCCTATCATGTCGTGCTCATTTCAGTTATAGCCCATGAATAAATAATAACATGTTGTCTTTGACAAATGTGTCCCTAGTGTAATATCTAGAGTGCACATATTAAAACAGGAGCTAGTAAAATAACAAAGAGAGTTCATTCTTGACTGCAATAAGTAATCAAGGCAAGTTTTTCTTGAATAGTTCAAGCTTGTCATTTACTGATGTGATAAGAAAATGTACATATATCCCTTGATGCAGACCTGAACAAGCTCTTTAAATGAGCAGCATCACATTTACCTAATGGACAAGTTATCTCCATGGAGCTATACATGGAACCCTGCAACCTTACCCATAATTCTCTCTGTCTCAGCTTTTCTCCTTAGTTGTCATCAGGGAATATTTTGATTCCTAACAGCTAACAGCTATTACATAGCATTTATATTTCTGCTTTCATGCCTATGAATATTTAATAGATATGATCCTTCTGCTCTACCCACTTGTCCACTAAAAAGAGTTTGCAGATATGTATTAACTGATAATTGTCTCTAAGGATAGTTTCAGCTGTAAATCACAGCTAACCACATCAATGGTTCAAAAGTGTCTGTTATAGTGAGGCATAGGCAACATGAATCATATTTTAAAAAGATTCCTGTCCATGAAAACAAGCATGAATATAAAGAAAAATCCAAAAGGAACTGAGATGTCCTTCTTTTGAAATTAAGTACAAACTTAGAACTGTGTGGGGTCTTTTGTGCAAATCATCTCCCACCCATGCGGTGTCAGGGCCTCTCTGACGAGCATGAACCTATTGAAAATATGAGCTGTCGAAAAACACAACTGATTATAATTAATTGAATACATCTCAAATTCAATGTCACATCGGTGTCGAGATTGAAAGCGACATTAGAGTTGAGAATTAACATAATGGGACAGCTCACAATGAAATCTCGTTAGAATGATTTAGGCCTTCCCACCATTCAATCAGGCAGTAATTGTTTTGCTAGGGGCAGACGGTGTACTGCAGTTTCTTCATTGGCGTGCATCGAAACAACCCAACCAATTGCTTTTAGTATACATGCATTTGGTGCAATTTAAGGGCCCTCTGTGTAACAACAATACACTTGTGAGCCGTCAACTCCTATCAAGGGATCTGGATTACACAACGCTGCAATTCGCCTCCTCTTTTTCCTTAGCCTAGTGTGCTGGGCCAGACTACCTTGGTGTGATGAATATTGCAACAAGTTTGCCTTTGGCAACACTTTGCTATCGGCCTCATGTTCGAACGGCTTAATGTTTTTGTCGGCAATGTGCTTTGAGCTGGCAGTGTTTCCAAAGCTGGACAGCTCGAGCACAAGAACGTTTTTTTGTTGTTGCTAAACAGCAGAGGCGAGGAGCTCCGTTATCACCAGTGACCCAGAGAAGAAGCACGAACCGCTGCTCTCCACACCTCACTGCCAGGGTGTGAACCCCGAGGGCATGGGTGTAACTTTGGCATGCTCTTTTGCTGATGAACTCACAGCAGATGGGAGAATGGCACACTAGCCATGCCGGGGTGACAAGCACCTGGCCTTTGAAGTGAGAAAATCAAAAGCACTATCGGAGCACAGGAGAATAAAAAAACACTCATCACCTCTGTAGGACCTGACTGGAGAGACCGTGGAGGTGAAAGGACAGCACACATGGAATAAAAACAATAGCAAAAAGAATGTGAGGTGGATATGTGACTAACACTTGTAGACTGATACAGACTGATGCAAGTTAGAGACATGATATGGTGAGAATGGTCTCTTTAGCATTGCTTTTTCCTACAGTTTGTACACATTGACTGTTAAAGTAAATCATCATGACAAACAAACAACCATTTGGTTTAAAAAATAAAAAAAAATCCTCGGCTTGTAATCTTGTGCCTCGTCCCTTTTCGAAAGGCAAAGAAAATCCAGCTCAGACCTTGAGTCTGTTCAGCTTCTCATAAATGGTTTTAGTGTGGGTCATGCTGTGGCCATTTTTTTCAACTAGCTTTCAATCGCAAACCCAGGAGAAAATTGCTCAAAAAATGAAAAGGAGAGAGAAATAAAAACCGAATCACATTTTCTGTTCTTGCTGTGAAAAGAGTGTGTGTGGGTGTTATAGAAGAAAAAAAAAAAACGTGGAACACATAAACATGTTGGACAGAGAACAAGAGACTGTATTGAGAAGGTGTCACTAACAACATCTACCCCCCTCCTTCCAACTGTCATCCACCCCCCCACCCCCCACTCCAAACCATGCCCTCACACACCACCAGCTCCCCCTAAAATCAGCCCCCGGGGGATGACGATGGTGAGGCGCACGCTGTCAAACACGTAAGCCGGCTCCGCACCATGTTTACACCACCACAGAACGTTCCAGATTGTGTGGTGTCACCCTATTTGCATAATCTCTCATGAGCCGTACGAAAAGGCCCCCAAAAATAGGTCCTGAAAAAGGCTCATCCAACGTGAGAGAGCAGAGAAAGGCACGCTCTGCTGTGCTCCACCAGTGCCTGGGTGAATGGCAGAGAGACAGAGATGGAGAGAGTGAGAGAGAGAAAGACAGTAAGAAGGCAAGAAAACTGAACAGAATAAAAGAGAGAGCGACAGTGATCAAGGTCTCTGCTGTGAGTGAGGTTTATGTAACCATGGTCCTGAGCCAACACTTCACGAAGACGCCCCTACTCAAAAGGCCAATTAGTCCTACTTCCTCTCTGTGTCTCTCTCACTGAGGCAATCCCTTAACCCTGCGACCCCTCTCCTCCCCTGAGTCTGTCCTCCGGGCCTCTGAAGAGCCTCCACAGGAGAGGATCTGAAACAGATGTAGGCCCAAATAAGCCTCTGGGGAAGCCCACAGACCTGCACTGACTCCCTTTGAGGACTGAAACCTGATGAAAGGTAATGCTAATGATAACACTAGCCCCTCCTAGCCATGGGACAGCAAAAAAAGGTAAAATGAATGAAAAAAAATGAATTGATTTCCTTACAGATGAACTTGGCATAAGGAGTGACTCCCCCGAGCAATTACCTTCTGAACCAACATCAGAGCATGCCATGTGGATAATCTAGCAGATGGAGTCTTCGCTGTATGGAGAGACATTAAATGGACTTTTTAAAAACAGAGATGGATGTGGTAGCATCATTTTACTTGGGGATAAAAAACATACCTTTAGCCTCTGGACTCTGCTATCTTTGTTGCTATCTCTGCTGCAAAGCCCACAAGAAGGCTCAATAGTCATTTTTTATTTATCACATTGCAAAGAGGAGTGTAAAAGGAGTGGGTGTAAAAAAATGGGGCAACAGTGACTTTTATGCAGTTAATTAAAATTTCTCATACTCTGCTCTACAAATTCATGTGATAGACGTTTGCATTCACAACCTGTTCTAACAAGGACTGTTAAATTTATATTTCTTTATAATGAGAACAGACATAGACAAAATTATGAGAATGATGCCAATTGCTTTTTGTAAGGGAGACCCTGTTAAAATGCTTTTACATGGGGTTATAAAATATTTAGGAAAAAAGCAAGGGAAAAATCACTGCAGAGAGCTGTAGCATAGACATCCTCACAGACTCTGTGGGAGGTCAGTGTTGAAAGCCTGCCAGTCATCTGCAGAGTCCCTTTGGTCTGGTTCTCACCAGAAGTCAACACCATGATGCTGGCCCTTCAACGTAAACCCAGAAGGGGAGGAGGCCAGGTGAATGGAACCCATGCACAAGGCTAAACGAGGGGTCATGCAGACAAAAGTGTTTCCATTCTTCGTCGGCTGTTTTTTGTGTTTGTTTCTCTTATATGCGCAGGTCGCCCAGGGTGACTGAAAAGAGCACAGGCCTGAAGCCAAAGTGGCAGAAAACAACAGGGCTCACTCTTGAGCAAGCAGATGGCTGCCCTACAGAGATCGCCACGGTCAGATTTTTCTTCGCAAGAGAGGGCTGAGAGAGAAAAGGGTAGAGACAGATGGAGAGAAAGAGAGAGAGAGAGAGAGTAAAAATGCTGCAAGACCAAGCTGTTTCCAGGGAAGATATAATCCACTCTGAAACCTGTGTTTGACTAAATGACTTGGCTATATGACTGGAGCTCTGACAACACCTGATTCAAACCTGAGCATGCTGTACTTAGAACAGAAACCCTGACAGAAAAACAAAAAGTCCAACATACTGCAGACAAATTTTTTGGTGCTGTAATATTTGAAATGTTCTCCCTCGAATCAGTGAGGCTCATCTTGTCTCATATGTCAACATGTTAGAGAACCTGCTCTTCTACAATCAAGTGAAAATTGCCAAATCCTTTGTCGGAGGAGCCCTGCGAAAGCAGCAACACCCATCATATTTGTTGATGTTGAGTGCAGCATCAGTTCCACACCCAGAGATTGGTACAGGGTCACCAGGCCCGTGCGACTTCCTGGCATGAGAGACACACTGAGGACAAGGGCCAACTGATTTCAAATAACAGCCAGCACAAAGGCCCTGATGAGCAGCCAATGGTGTAATTACCTCAGAGCCACTGCCTAGTTTTCTTCTATGCTTTCTAGCCACCCTGGGGCAGAATTATGGACACTGCGGCTGCACCCAAAGGCACCCGTGTCCCGACCCCTATCTCCGCAGTCGTGATAACAACAGGGGGAGCATAGAACTTCATCTGCAACAGCACAAACAAGGCAGAGCGGAGTGGAGCAGAGTAGGGTAGCAACTACTTGCTAGTGTCTATTACCCAGTGTGAACTGAGGCAGATGGCTTAGGTGCTGCAATATTTAAGCATACATCACACTGGTCCACACTCCTCCAGCTGCAGTCAGCCCACAGGAAAATGAAAACGATTTCCACAAAGGTTTTTTTTTGAGCATGGAAATTGAGAGGGTCTATTTTTCTTTCCATGACGGCGAGCGACTAGGACCATGGGCCATACACATGAAGTGTGTCTGTGTGTGTGTGTGTGTGTGTGTGTGAGTGAGAGAGTTTACTATTTGAGGGCAAGAGGGGTTGTTGGAAGTATGGCCTCTGAGCGAAATTGAATGTACCCAGCACAGTGAGTTCAGTCACCAAGTAGACATCCTCCACCATCCTGCTGTGCCTTAAAGGGATCAACAATTTCCCATCAAGCCAACAATCATGCATGACAGAGCTGGTGCGCGGAGGCCACTGAGAGCTGGTGCCACAGCACAGGGACAGCTCACTCCACCCTGGGCCAAAGGACCACATAGTTGTGCAGACATTTGCCTGAAGAAAAAAAAAATAGCAGGACTGCACACAGCTTACTTGCTAGCAAACGGAGAGGAAGGTCTTCAATTTCAATCATCGTCAAACATTCCCATGAAACTTTGTGTTTACTTTCCGGAAAGTTCCAGGGGACCCTGCTGAGTCCCCATGTGGGATTGTTGTATTTACTCCACAAACACAGAACTACAGGACGGCGCTGTGCATCTTTCATGTACAGTAGGAGGTAGCTGGCCAGGCTCCATTGCCCCTATCTCATCCCATAATAATTACACACTAACTTGGACATGATATGAAGTCATGAAGACGGACATTTCAAAGGCGTCTGGGGAAATGTTGCCTGGCCTCAGAGCTGTATGTGTCAGAAGCATGTTAGCACTGTGGCACTTAATGGAAAGATTCTGTGGAATGAATGTCTCTTATGGGTTCTTCCAACAAGTGGTGATTCTCCATTCATGGGCTTGGCAGCTCCCTTTGATGTTAGCAGTGTGTGTGTGTGTGTGTACAGAAATCTGTAGTGCCCCGACTGATGGAGATTTGCAGCAA
Organism: Tenualosa ilisha; assembly: GCA_015244755.2. Taxonomy (NCBI): domain Eukaryota; kingdom Metazoa; phylum Chordata; class Actinopteri; order Clupeiformes; family Clupeidae; genus Tenualosa; species Tenualosa ilisha. The sequence continues at coordinate 3,347,874 of PYXC01001308.1, read as the reverse complement.
CATGGCTGAGCGCTTGACAATTATGAGATAATTTGAGGTTTTATACGACCAGTCAGTTCCTCACTCCATCACCCGTGAACCATAGGACTGGGCCCATTTAATCATTAATAATTTAGAAAAAGAGGGAGAGAGAGAGAGAGGAAGGGAAAACCATGGTAAGGAGAGATGAAAAAATGTTGGCGTAGAACCAAAGCAGCTGCGCTCTCACTCCAGCTCTGTGTTTGATGTGGACTGCTGTTCAACTGAAAGCCAGGTGCGTGCGTGTGTGTGTGTGTGTGTGTGTGTGTGTGTGTGTGGTGTGTGTGTGTGTGTGTGGTGCGTGTGTGAGTTAGTGACTGGATACGTGAAAGAGTGCATGCGTGTGTGTGTGTGTGTAGTGTGTGCGTGTGTGTGTGTGTGTGAGTTAGTGACTGGATATGTGAAAGAGTGTGTGTGTGTGTGTGTGTGTGCGCGTGTGTGTGTGTGTGTGTACATGCAGGGGAGCTCTGGCTTGGCAGGGGGCAGCGCCGGCCTGTCAGTCGAGAAATGCAAAGCGACTGCTGGCAGACGTGTGTGATGTGTGCCGCACATTGGCTTTCAGGCAGCGTGCACGTCGCAGCACGATCAAACCGCCCGTACAGCCTGGTGGGGGGACACCCTTCTGAATGGTCTTTCTCTCTCTTGTAGCTGGGGGATGGGACTACCATCAGCTTCTGACTTTTATCTGTGTGTATGTTTGTGTGTGTGTGTGTGTTTTTATATATTTGTGTGTCTATCTGCACATATTTTTGTGAGTTGCACATGCGTTTGTGTGTGCATGTCTTGGTGTGTGTATGTTTGCTTGTGTGTGTCCATGTTTGTTGTTTGTTTGCTGTTGTTATGTTTGTCTGTGTTAGCATTGAGGGACATCTCTAATACTGGAAAAAACAGAATGGAAATCCTTCCTCAGAATCACAGATGTAGACCTCCACACAAGATGAGATATGGCAAATTCCATTTCTGGACTCCCAGAGGTGTCATTTGCCATGTCTTAAAGCCCTGTTTGGGACCCCCCCCCCAGACACACACACACACACACACACACACACACACATACACACATATGTACCATCTGGTCCAATCAAAGCAACACACCTAGCATGTTTATAGCCCCACTGGTCACCCACTGGCACTGTTCTTGTAAAAAAAAAAAAAAAAAAACACTCTTCTCTGATGGAATGGGTTCCAATGGGACTTAACAGGTTTACTGCTAACTGCTCTGGCTCTCTTGTGAACGGAGTGGCCATATTTTCACAAGACTGTAAATGGCAGAGGAGCAGCATGGACATCATCACATCAGCTAACGGTTGCGCGCTGATCAAGCCTCCATAATTGTTTCCCTTTAGCACATGAGCCTGCCGCTGTAAAATAAAAAAAAAAAATATATATATAATTAAAAAGGAGAAAATAGGCAGGCGAGGGCATGTTGAACTAGGTCCAGTGCCAGACGTCTGGCACTCGCTGTTTTTACTCCCGCAAAAACAATCCCCACCATTTTGTCGACAGGGACTCTCTCAACAGTGCTCGTCGGTTTGGCCCCTAACAAAACAAATGGAAGTAGGAAGCCAACTGGGGGGGGGTGGTTTTGCATATACACACACTGCATGCACGGCTTAATTCTCACTCAAAGGGCTATATAATTAAGATTAATTGGTCTTTAACAAAAGCTACATGGTAGTTTAAGACTGCCATTTGATTATTGTGGGGCGACACGGCGCGCCCACTGTCTCATCCCCGAAACACACCGCTAGTTAATATTCGTGCACCTTCACAAGTTCCCCCCCCCACTCGTTGCTAAAAACCCTGCCAACTAGCCACAAGAGGCTAATTAGAGAAAGCAATTATCTAGCCTGCTTTGTGCTTATTATGCCCCTAGATTAGGCTCAAGGTACAGACATTACATGGCTGCCGTGACTTTCAAAACTCTTTGGTGTGCCTATGTGCTGGCATTCTTGTCCAGTGCCAGCAGCCAAAGATCACTGGTCTCTGTGGTCCTGTTCAAAGTGTACACATGAAAGGACAATCCACGCTGCACAGTTTGGTGTCACAATTTAATTATTGTACGTAATGAAAATGATGTCTCTTTTGTTATGAGGGACTACATCGTAGCAGCTGTGGACTTTCGAATTCTTCTGGATGTAGTTCCTGCAGTGCGGTATGTTTAGAGCTTGCTTACACATCTCAAGGAGTCGGTTAGCATTTCCTGTTGCCGTAAAAAATCCTTAGTTGTTTAATTCCAACTTGACTGACACCTCCAGTGCCACTTCAGTTAAGTGACTAAGCCCACATGAAGGCTTTCCATGAATCAGGCTTCTGATTTGTAGCTGATTAAGTTGCAAATGGAGTTATATTTGGTGGAGTGCCCCTGCTACCATTAACATTAACAATGTTCAGTGGGCGATGAAGGGAAGTCATTCGCAGCATCTTACATAAAAATATAAATCGATTTAAAGTACACTCAACTCAATTACATCCGTTGGCAGTAAATTAAAATGAAGTAAAATAAAATGTAATGAAATAAAACAGCACCTGTGAAAAGTCAAGAAATCCCATCATCAAGGCTTCTCTTCACCTGATAATCCACATATTCATTGGTGATCCCTCCATTGTAGGAGAGTTGAAAAAGTAATTGTATTTGATATCTGATGAGACCCGGGCCTCGCAACAGCGCTGACAGTGCACTACGAAACAGCCTGTTAATTCAAGTGCTCAAAACTGGCACAGTGCCTTTTAAAGTCAACGGCCTAAACCAGGCAATATTGATTCAATAAGAGGTTGAAATGAGGTGCCATAAAAGGATCAATGTAACTAACATTTTCATAACTTGAAGTGGATAATAGGTTTTTCACAAGCGAATTTGTATTGCCTGATATGCGGAGCAGAATTGACTGTCTTTTGGGATTCTGTCAAAGAGGGGTAGCAATGTTAACTGAAAGAAATATGAAGAGTGGAAAAAAACACTAATCTTTTTTTCTTTTCTGGGGAGATGAGGGAGTTCCATCCCCATTTGGTCTCTCTGTTCTGCATCTCTTTTGAGAAAAACCTTGTTTTTTCTTGTGTGTATTACTGGTCCCGAGGCAGACAGCATTACTGAGCATGCTCCGGTCACCCTGTCCCTGGCTGTCTTTCTGAGTCCTAGTGTACGAAGGATTGGAAAGCGTCGCTGCAGTCTAAAAAGGAAAAAAGGCTGAGGAGCTTCTTAAAAAGGAAAAAAGTGGGTTGGAGTCGTGTGTGTGTGTGTGTGTGTGTGTGTGTGGAGAGAGAGGGGGTGCTGCAGCTGTAAAACTGCATTTCACACAACTCTTTCTCGCCACTCGCTGTCTCTGCTGATAGCATCATCTAGAGTGGTGGAAAAGCTGCTGGCTGATTTCATTTAAAAGCACCACTGCCCTCCCCCTCCCCTTAACACCCATTTTTTCTCATGATGAAGGTGATATGGTCCAACATTGGAATAAAACCACACAACTCTCCTAGCTTCCAGCGGGTAAACAAGACCATCTTCCAGGGTAGCACATAAAGCACAGCTGTACTGGAAGGCCCCATAATGAACACCTCCACTGCCAGAGACTGGGCCCACCGACAAAAGATCTGTCTAAGAGGGACCTGGAACACTGGGCACCCCTCTATAATCCAGAGTGCTGAAACAACAAAATCTTGCCAGCCCACTTTCTGGGGAGAAAGAGTGAGAGTGAACGTGTGTGTGTGTCTGTGTGTGTGTGTGTGTGTGTGTGTGTGTGTGTGTGTGTGTGTGTGTGTGTGTTAATACCCAGAAAGTGTGGTGGGTTGTATGGATTTCATGCCCCGATGCACCAACAACAGGAGCACAAGCCTTTCATTTTCCATTCACTCTTGTTCTTAATTGGGTTCTGTCCCTGGAGGACGCCCCCCCCCATGGTGATGTCTGCATCTTCTACAGCCATCTATGAATACCAAATCTGTACACAAAAATGGAGGAATTGCTGAATTAGGCTGCAGATCCCCTGACAGCAACTTGGAGCAGAGTGGCGACACATTAACGTGAGAAAGGTGAAATTAGTGGATGGAAGGAAACCACTGGAGGGATATAACAAATGTGAAAAGTGCCATAGAGAAACAACTGCTTACAATGCAACACACTCACACACAGACACACACACAGACACACACACACAGACACACACACACAGACACACACACACAAAAGTGCCTGGAATGCTGCTTTGCCCTGCTATGTGTTGATTGCCGTTTCTGTTGTTTTCTGTTGATTTGTTTGGCTGATGAGAATATAAGCAAAGTATTCCAAGTAAACTTCATTCTAACCAATGGGCACGTGGATGGAGCACACTTTTGTAATTTGCCACCACAGCAAAGATTGGCAAGGATCTCCAGAACAACAGCCAGGCAGATGTTTGGCATCCGCTGGAGAATATCGGCAAGAAGACTTTGACATGAAGAAGACTGCGTCTGCGTGGCCAATTCACTTTATATGCATTAGGTTTCCCTGAGATTCTGTCAGTTATCAGATTTCGCTTGACACGCTGCACTGGGAAATTGAGTTTTAAGGGCCAGGGAGAAGGAGTTTTTTTCTAAATTTGTTACCGAAGAGAGCCAGGTCTCACAGGAGACAAAAAGATGAAGAAAAAAAACCCTTCACACTGCAGGCTGGAAGGTTTGTGTTCAAGAAATATAAATTTGGGAGCTCAGCAAACCAAGCTGCCATAGTCATTTTGCCTCCTTTATTCGCAGGCTAGGGAATCTTCAACACTCTGTCCAATATTGTACAATCCTGTCAAAAACTACCCCAGCAGTGCATGCTATCAGAATCATTTCATACGTGAGAGAGTGAAATATTCATTGCCAGTGACCAACACAGTAAATTCACTCTAACTCCGTTAGCCTGCATAAAAGACTTGCAATATTCAGTGTCATATTCATTTCTACCCATGAATTTTTATGGATAATAACAAGCCATCTGCAGAGAAAAATAATAATGACCATTCATAGTATCACCTCTAGTACCCTTATAATAATAACGTCACTGCAGTAATAAGCATAATTTATAGTAGAACATTATCTATTTGATGAGGCAGAGTGGACTCCGATGAAGAGTCCGCCATTGTGGCCTCGGCATTTGAACCGCTCACATGTTCATTAACTGTCTCGTTCATTCTTTTATCTCTCCACTCGCTGCCTTCTCTGACAGTTGGCCGGTCTTTGAAGCGTGGCGAGAGACAGATCCTCTTGTCCAGAATTGCTTTTGACAGCACACACATTTTGTGGCCTCGCAATTGTCAACCTGCTACTTGGATGTCTGTGATTCTTCTTCTGACAGACAGGTGTGCCTATCAGGAAAAGCAATTAAACAGCAAAAGGAAGAGAGAACGACAGAGAGTGAGAGAAAGAGAGAGAGAGAGGGAGGGAGAAAGAGAAGGGGGTAAGGAGAGGAGTGAGAGAGAGAGAGAGAGAGTGAAAAAAAAACAACCAACTAAACAGAAAGAGACAAAGCAGCCCTTGTTTAACAGCTAGTCCTTCAGAAGTGGCATTTATTTATTTCTTTAATTAATCAGTCCTTCTTCTCTGTGTGGAGAGGCGCAGGCTGGAAAGCTGTCATTACTATGTAACAACACAGAGGCAGGCTGCCGATGGGTCATCTGTTCCCCCAAGGCTAGTGATTATCATCCTTTACAGCCCGCCCACACAGTCTTATTGTTCCCTGAGCAGGGTTCACAACCATTACAAAAAGATGGGCCCTTCTGTGCATATGCACACGTGTGAGTGTTTGTGTGTGTGTGTGTGTGTGTGTGTGTGTGGGTGTGGGTGTGTGTGTCAGTCTTTGTGTACTTGCAGAATATTCAGCTCAATTTTTCTCCTGTTGACAATCCACATCATGATAGAAACATTAAAGAAAATTTAACACTTTCTGCGTGAGCGGGGAAGTATGTTTTAATTATGTTACGTATGTTTTAAGTATGTTAGGATGCGTAGAAGGATGAATCGGAGCGCCCCACCTCCTAGTTAGTAAACGGCGTGCCAATTAACATTTTGGGCTATAGCATAAAGGCAGGCGGTGCTGCTTAGGAAAAGGAAGCAAAACACTTGCCCTGGCTGCTTCCTGTTATGTCTGTGTGTTCATGTATGAGTGTTGGTTTTCCTGGGATCCTCCTGCCCTGCACTGTCAGTAAACCTCAGCTCAGTAATGCACAACCAACATTCCCCTCACTATTTGTGTTTGTGTGTGTACATTTCTCTTTTTCTTAATTAAATCTATGTTCATGATTGGAACCACGTCTCCTGCTTCATGAGTAAAATGAGCATGTGTGCCTTAAAGAATGTTATGGTGGAAGAAATCTAGGTCTAGGTAGAATTCCCAGTGGCCTAGTCGGACTATTCAATACTGCTCATGCCACATATGTGTAGTGATACCTCAGCCACAAATGTGTCTTGATATCTTAGCCACATATGTGTAGTGATACCTCAGCCGCATATGTGTAGTGATACCTCAGCCACATATGTGTAGTCATACCTCAGCCACAAATGTGTAGTGATACTTCAGCTGCGTATGTGTAGTCATACCTCAGCCGCATATGTGTAGTCATACCTCAGCCGCATATGTGTAGTGATACCTCAGCCGCATATGTGTAGTGATACCTCAGCCGCATATGTGTAGTGATACCTCAGCCGCATATGTGTAGTGATACCTCAGCTGCGTATGTGTAGTCATACCTCAGCCGCATATGTGTAGTCATACCTCAGCCGCATATGTGTAGTCATACCTCAGCCACATATGTGTAGTGATACCTCAGCCGCATATGTGTAGTGATACCTCAGCCGCATATGTGTAGTGATACCTCAGCTGCATATGTGTAGTGATACCTCAGCCGCATATGTGTAGTCATACCTCAGCCACATATGTGTAGTGATACCTCAGCCACATATGTGTAGTCATACCTCAGCCACATATGTGTAGTCATATACACAAATAGGGATGAAGGGTCACATTATCAAATGTGTGTATTGTGGCAAATTGAAATTTAACAGTCAAGATAAGTTAGTCATCAGTTTGCTGAGCTGTCCTGCTTGACTAGTTCATGCGTCCTGCTCGGGGAAACATGCAACGAGAAGGTGGATGATTAATCTCAAGTTTACATTTCCACCGGGGTGCTAGAGTGTGGAGGGGTCAGGGGTCAGGGGTCAGGAAATTACAGGCTAAGCACTAGGACAGGAGGTGCTCTCTGAAGAGCTGGGTCATCAAGAGCTTCTTGAAGATAGCTCAAGTAGCGCTCGCTAGGTCATTCCACCAGCATGGAACCACACATGAAAAGAATCTGGATCATCTCATGTGAGCTGCTGGGACTGCCACACAGCATTTCTTTAATGACCTGAGTTATTGAGGGGCTACACAAGCCTTTAAGCGACAAGTTTCTCTTGAGCTATGCACAACAAATTGGGCAGTGTATACGTTACTCTGTAGGAGTACAACATTTAGACAAACATAAACACTGAAAACAGTGTAAAATGTACTCCTATACAGTAACATATACACTGCACAATTTGCTGTGGAGACATCTCTGTCACTGTGTTACGTTGGCAGTGCATATGACACTCTAAAGGAGTACATTTTACAGTTTTCTGTGTTTATGTCTGTCCAAATGTTGTACTCCTATAGCGTAACATATACACTGCCCAATTCGCTGTGTGTGGCTACTGCAGTTCATTAGAACTTCCGAATATTGGGAATATTCATCTGACAGTGCAGAATTTGCGACCCATCTTCATTGGTGTGTGTACTACTGGACCTCCCCTCATGAAAGGAAAATAACATAGAGCAACAGAGTTCCACAGAGAGGAAGGACTGGAGCTCTTGAAATGTTACACTGCAAAGGAATAGTTGTTTAGGGGGCATCATCTGTTATACAGACTCTTTTCAGTACTTTTTTTTTTTTTCAGTAGACCATTTAGAGTGTCTGTCTTTGAGATGCATATGTCCTTCATATTATGGACCGTCCCCTATGCCATGAATGATGGAATGAATGAAGGTAGGCTATAATGTTGGCCATCTTCCCCCTCTCAGTGAAATAATGACTTTTGTCACCATTCAGACCAACACTCATCTCAGGTGACAGGGTTGAGAAAGACTTATTACCATTTGAAAGACAAAGAATGGTTAGCATACTATTATATAACATAGGCAGCTCCTGAGTGTCAGTCTGAAGTAATTACTATGCAGTATGCTGGACAATCCTAATTGTTTCTCATTCTTCTATGGAACACATGTGAGAGAAGGTCTTATTAGCCTAGTCTCATTGGGAGCCTTGTAGCTGTATGCTGTTGTATATTTCAATCTGTAGTTCATTTAAATTTTTAAAAATGCACCAATACAGGCACCCTAAATTAATCGCTGGACCACTTAATCTACCATCAGCTATATCTACAAGGAATTCATTACTGCATGCTAATGAGTTGGTATTAGGGGTTCCTTTTTTGGCTCATTGTAATTTGTGGCAAACAATACTCTTTGAGGGAGCAAAGCACAGTATTATGCATTTGGCTCATTCAGTGACCTGCTGTGATGGCCACCCCAATAGAGATTGAGAAAAATAAATAAATAAACAAGCAAACAATTACACAAACGAACACACATGGATAAAAGATAAAAGCACACCTGTGTTTTTCATTCCCCACCTCCTCAATGCTCTCTCTCTCTCTTTCTGTGTGTGTGTGTGTGTGATGGTGAAGTAGGCAGCAGTAGCATCAAACAGGCCCGAGAATACCAGAGAATGGAACAAATAAACCAAGCAAAGCCAATTGACAGAAAGCCAGACTGGTGCATGAAATCAATACTTAATGAAGCTGCTGACTTACCTGTTCATCATTCATCATGCAGCACACTAATGCTGGGAGAGAGCGGGAGAGAGAGAGAGAAACGGAAAAGAGGAAAAAGAGAGAGAGAAATAACCCACTGGACCTAGCAGCAGCACTATTCATGCTGGGCTTTCTGCTTTATAAAGGTGCAGTACTAATGGAACCTCCGAATGGCCATTCATTCCCAGTGTCCATCTAATGGAAAACAGAAATAATGCAGATGACAGAAAAGAGGCAAGACAAGTCAATTTTCGACTAAGCGTATATTTCTATGCAGGGAGGCTGTTGGCTAAACAGACCTTCAGGTATCCTGCACGCTTCCCCATTGTTCTTCTGAGGCCTTGGCCATTTGTTACCTTGACAGGTTTCTTGTCATTAGCTAACTCCAGAGGCTTGGCGCCATTTAAATCGTGTTTTTTTTCTTTGTTGGAGTCAGCAGTCTATTTGACTCATCTTTCGGAGATGTCGCGCATTCTGTGCACCTAGCACTGAAGAACTTTTCCCGAAACTTTTTTGCTTGCAGCGGCTAGAGAGGGACGTTAGTTTCCCCAGCGCTGGGACAGCGCTAGAGCTCAGGCCTCCTTCACCATCTGGTCCCTGAGGGCGGAGCAGGTCTTTCTCTGGGGAGGCATAGCTTGAATTTGCCCTGCCTCTGGTGGATTCACACTGAACAGTAAAAAAGAAAAGGAAAGCTTATTCGAAAAATTGGTGGAAACTCATTGCCTCAAATGACTCAAGAGAACATAAGTAGTCTATGATTACTATAAATCATTTGAAGCAACATTTTACACCAATTTTTCAAGTAAAGTGGACTTTTTATAGTAAAGTAAGCATTACTTGTTGTTTGAACATCTTTTTGACTTAGCCATAAAAGATTATTTTGTTGTGGGGAGAGACAAGAAGTACAGGGCATGTAAGGCGTGACAACAAGTTGGAGAGAAAAAATTCTGGTCGACTAGCTGTTGTTTTTGTCGCATGAAAGATATATAATTTCCAGGAGCTTGGTTATGTGGGACAAACACAATAACATACACTAGCTTTAAAAATGTTCAGGCTAGCATTTTTTTCCAAACTATCTTCATACCTTTTACCTCCAGCCTAAATATTTCTGCAAGGCACAGACACATCTGACTGAGCCTAGGTTGTATTTCTTATCTTGATTGCATAATGAATGCTACCAGGTCTCACTAGCAACTTTTTGAATTGCAAGCCCATGAAGAGCATATGGTTGGAGGCTTGGAATATGAATTCTTTTCCCACACTGACCGAAAGAGACTCTTCCACATTTATGAGTCCTTGTGATAATTGGCTCAGGTGAGAAAAGAAATGACTTATGCATTTGTCCGCAGTCACTCCAACCCTGAAGTGAATGAATAAAGAAAGAGCTTTTGAAGGAAGAGGATTGCCTCCGAGCATGAGTCAAGACTGATAACAGAGGAGATGATCTTGGCCTGTATTCTTTGTTCTTCCAAAGCCTCTCAAAAGATGGTGTTCCCATTGTTCATAAAAGACCTGCAAAGGCAAACTGAGCCATTTGCTCTTCACTTCAACCCTTGATGTCATAAAGCAAGATGGAGGCCATGAGAGGCAAAAGTCTTATTTAATGCCTGTTGGTGGTTGTGGTGGGAACAGAGGTGTGTGTGTGTGTGTGGTGTGTGTGTGTGTGTGGTGAGGGAGATTTAATGCTGTTTTTAATTTCTAAAGGCTGACCTTAAAATGCTTCCTTTGATGGTGGTTAAAAAATATCGAAGAGTTAACATAAAATGAGATTTCAGAGAGCTGCCTTCATCGAGGCTTCAAGGCTAAGGTGAACAGTATTCTCTGTGGAGGGTATGGGGATTAATAATCAGACAAAACTGTGTATTATTGACTTTTAAAACACAAGGGCTCTGCTCAGATGAGAAAGATTTCATTGAAATGATAGAGGGATTGGAGTTCAAAGGGAAATTAATTGGCTACCGGCATCTTAAATAACACATTGGAGAGCTTTTGTATTATGGTAATTGTGTGCTGAGATGGATTGCTAGTGTCCATATCTTCTGAGAAAAAAGATCTAAAGCATGTCACTCAGAGTGTAAACAAAACAAACAAAGTCATCCACAACATTGTATAATGGGAAGTACTGCACGACGGACTTAATTTATTTTCCCATCCAACGTGCAACGTGCAATATTTTTGCACAATATCACAACACTTTGTTTCAGTTTCACTACAGCGCCAATTCACAGATAATACTGTTCCTTGTACTCCTTTGATCCAATCTGCAACCTGAAGCAGCTGACAAGGAGTTGAAAGTCTGTTTACCATTTAAGAAACCTCTTTCCAATGCCACCAGAAATCGGAAACGTTCTATTTCAATTTCTCTTTACTTTGCATAGTAATTAGAGCTGTATTTGGCATTCACCCCATAGATGAAAGACATACTTGTAGCTGGACGTGGACTTAGACCAGGAGAAAGTCCTCTCTCGATAGGCTCTCTGTAATCTCTCTCGACAGAGGGGCGATTCAAATCTAAAACTGGCAAAAGGAGAGTGGAGAGATACAATGCTAAGACAATACGGTGCATTGTGCTTTGATTCTTCAGTATAAATCTGAATATCTCGGTCATTATTTATGGATTGTCTTCATTCATATCAATATTTCTGGCCTTGCAGCATAAGGAGAAAGGAGTAAAACACCTGTTCAGAAAATGAATTTGAAGGAAGGGGATGAATTAGCCCATGATGCTCAATGAAGATGCTGGCGTTTCTTTGGCAGTGGCACTCGGGTGAACAGACTGTGCAATCTTGAACGTCGTCCCTCATTCCAGCAGCCATTCATCACTCTCTCTCTTACTCTCTCTCTCTCGCTCTTCCCTCAATTCTGTCTCTGGCTGGGAGAGATTCAGCTCCCGAGGTTGCGCTTGGAGCATCCATCTGGGTGAAGCTGGATGTGAGATGCAGATACTGGCAGAAGAAGGTCTTTGACCTCCTACAGAGCTCTTTCCACATTGCTCCCTGCTTGTCTCACTTTATGTTGGTGATTGATATGTGTAACAAGGCAACCACACAAACAACTACACAAACATACCAAATCCATTTCTCCATCAGTTACTATGATAGCTATGTGTGATGCATGCATTCTGTCATGTTTTGTCCCAGAGCTTTGGCCTCAGGCTTTAAGTGTGTTAAATTTGATATCCTGCATTTCTCATAGATGTGACAAACTCAGAAAACAACAAGGACAGTGTGGTAAACAGCAGGGTATCCCCAGGCTACCCATCTTTCTTCACAACATTTCAAAACTTTTCCCCCTGTGTCATTCACATCCTACAGGTACACAAAACTATTGAATGGACATATTTCTACATGTTCCTATTCTAATAGGCTAGGGCTACCTGTTGCTCAGGTGAAAACCATACCACCCTGGAGAAATTCACACAATGGCACATTAGCCATGGAAAGGTGTTTAATACAATCACTTTCTATAGACTTGCATGGCAAAATCCACTTTCTTGATTTATTGTCCTCAAAACTTTCTACAAATTTACTGAATCTCATAACTTACACCTAAACTATAACATTTGAGAATTCAATCACTTTTTCATAATTTCTTCATAATCATAAAATGGTGCTTGACTAATTCAATCTGGTCCCCTGCTCATCCCCATTGTGTAATTGGGCCATTCACCCCCTTACTCTTGTCAGGCACAGACAAGACAGGAACTAAACTTTGAACACAGGATGTTTATTTCAAACAGGGAAACCTAAACACAACGAAAGTCCACATCCGCTACAAACAGCGGAGGAAACGGAAATAACTACAACGCTCGGAAGATTCAGGGGTAAAATAACACACAGGAGATCTAATAAACGAACTAAAACACTGACATGAAAAACGGAGAGACACTGGGATAAACTGTACCAACTGGGGAGTCTAGACTCGCGGGGCGTACGGCACAGGGGTTCGCGGGAGACGGAGAAAGGCACGACAGACACGGAGTAAGTCCAGGGAAGTAATGACGAGGCCAGACATCAGGGGATCCGGGGAGGAGGCTTAAATGGAGTGGAGACCAGGTGACACCAATTAGAACTCAGGTGAATGTGATCGTGCACAAGGAAGTGAATGCGAACGGGGAGAGGGATTGTGAGTCTGTGAGGTAGAGTGAGGGGGCGTGGTCGTGGCCAGATCTGATGCAGACCTGACAACTCTCCATCTCAGACTGGTGTGAGGTCAGCATTCTGGCACGTAGCGGCTGCCGTGCATCACCCAGGTGGGTGCTACACGTAGGTGGTGGTTAATGAGGTCCCCTTCCACTTCCACCCAAAGCAATTTGAAAACTTGAAAAGTGCAATATAGGGGGCGCTGTGGCTCAGTGGGCTAAAGAGGCATACCGGACACCCGGGCTTGAGTCTGACCTGAGGTCAGTTCCCGATCCGTCCCCATCTCTCTCTCTCTCCCCCTCATTTCCTGTCACTCTCCAGAGTGAAGGCAAAAACCCCCAAAGGTGTCTTAAAAAAGAAAATAGTTTTTGGTATCAACCGATAAGACTAACTGAATGGGGCACAGAAGCTCACTTTCATTTCACAATGGATTTCTCCTTTAAAGCATGAGGTGAAGCTGCTTGCTGGAGTTTGAGCTCCCTAGACTCAAGCACAGCGCTCTTGCGTAAAAAGCTTAACACTGTTATTATTATATTGTTATTATCACCCCTGAAATTATTCTGTCGCTGGTGAGTGACACCTCTCTCAAGTCTCATTCAGCCTCAGTGCTCAGGGATGGGTATTCTCTCTCTGATCAGTATGACAGAGAGCCTTTGTTTCCATGCGTGTACATGATAACAGCTAATGAGGCAACAATGTCAGTCTCTCCTTGGCTGATCCAAAATTGAATTGGCTCAGTAATAGACTTTTCACTCAGAAGGTAGCAGGAAGTGCTGCTCTTTAAAAAGGAGTTTCATTAAGTTTTTTTTTTCTGTTTGTTTGTTTGTTATCAGTGAACACTGTGTGCATATAACTGTGCACCATGAAAGCCTATGATTTTATCAGGCTATCCTGTCTTTGACATGGAATGAAATAGAATCGACCAGTGAAAGCATCTTTTGGTGGGTTTCAGGGTGTTGTCTTATCATAAAATATTTCATTGCATAAGTAGGCGTCTTTCTAGTTGTCTTTTTGTCTATTTTGTTTTTTGTCTTTTTGTTTTGCCTTTCCTTTGTTTGTCCTTGTTTTTGTGTGGGTGTGTGTGTGCATATGTGTTTGCATATTCATTATAACATGTCTGTGTTGAAAATTTGTTCCCGTAGAGTCTCACACAAACACCACAAAGGAGTGTTGAGGTTAGGGGGTTAGGGATCTGAGATTCATGTGGGAAAAAAAGGATTCCTTCTCCACACAAACACCAAAAAGTATTATATCGTGTTGGCAACCTTTGAAATCACTAGTACTACTTGATATCTTCCATGCTAACCCGCCCCCCCCAAAAAAAGCAAACACCTTCATGAAGGAACATGCCAGAAGCTGCATACAATCTGTCAGGAAGCTCCTGGTTGCAAATGTGGATGTAGTATTCAGATCCCACAGCAGCACTTGATGCTCTGTGTGAAGGTGTGCCAGATGTCTCCCAAAGCCAGGAGACATTAGCATGTCTGACAAAGTTGCGCGGTGCAGTGGCTCCCCTACGTAGCCGTGCAGACGGAAGGAAGGAGGTGCGCAGCGTTTTTGTTTTGCAGCTGGCGCAGCCATCCATCTGGTGTTGGCTGACGTGAGATAACATATTCTCAGCGCGAGGAGGCAATCACCCTCATAATGACTATGGGTCTCTTTGAAGGTGTGACAATAAGTCATTGCTTCAAAGAGAAGATGGTGGCAGGAGGGATAGAGATAGATAGATAGAGAGAGAGAGAGAGAGAGAGAGAACAGTTTTCCCGAGAATGAGCAGAGCTAAGGACAAAGAGTTCCAAATTCTGCAAAATGTGAGGTTAAAAAGTTCATAAACAGAGTGTGATCTCCAGAAAAGCTCACTCACTCACTTAGAGGCTTTAAGATAGCTTGTAGGAGTCTATACTCCCATAACAGTGTATCCTTAAAGACAATTAAGAGAATTTAATTTTCACTTATTGGCTTTGAATCCAAAACAAATCATTGCATCCCTGACTGCCTCATAAATAAAAACCCTTTTACACAAATATGTAAGTGTAACACAACAAAACTATATTAAATAATTTGCATTATGTATAAAAATACACGTATGCAGACATTCATGCAAACATCAAGAATGTACTACCATTAAATAATAGACACATCTATGGCATGCAGCTTATTTTCTGGGTGCAGAATATACAACTGTAATGATGCCAATAACAAATGCAGTGAGAATTTCCCCCCTCTTGGTTTGGCCTTATTTAAAATGCACCATGGAAATTCGAAAGCGAGAAAGGGAAGCCCAAATTGCAATGAGATCTGACACCATCTGACCAAGAGAAATTGATTTTTGCCTCAGACAAATCCCAGACCCGTTTAGCGCTCCATTGTCGGCGTTCACACAGGCATCTGCCTGCCCTCTTCTAACAAGCCTGCCTCATCTGCTGGGAGGTGTGTGTGTGTGTGTGTGTGTGTGTGTGTGTGTGTGTGTGTGTGTGTGTGTGTGTGTTGGTGTGTGTGTGTGTGTGTGTGTGTTGGGGGGGTTGTTGAAGGAAGGAAGGGCAATCCTGATTCATGTGATCCAGTGGAAGAAAGCGGCATAAAGTATAGCCTCCAGCCTGGGAGATTCCCAGACGCCTAAGCAAGGTGTGTGTTTGTGGGGGTTTTCTTGCATGCATGGGAATGTATTAAAGTACTACAGAGTTTGTCTGGTGTGTGTGTGTGTGTGTGTGTGTGTGTGTGTGTGTGTGTGTGTGTGTGTGTGTAGGTGTGTTGAGGTTAGGGTTAGGTTAGGATTGATGTGGGAAAAAAATCCAAAGGATCCCCTCTCCCCCCCCCCCTCCCTTCACCCCATGAAACACCCTGTGAAGAGCTTTCAAGGAGGATGCCTGCGGTTGGTTCACTTTGAGGGGATGCCTCCTCCAGAGACGCCGCTCTCGTCATCCCCACTCTCCTGCCACCACCAATTAGGGGCTCTCCAGCTTCCCTCTGATTGGATGAGGAGGTGGCAATGCTGGCAATGAGTCATTCTGACAGAGAATAAACCATGAGGCATCTCAAAAATCTAAAAAAATTCTCATCCTTTTCCAAAGTTCTTTAACTTTGATGTGTTTAACAGTAACACTTTACATTGCACCGTGGATTTGTCAATAAGTATTTGTGTGTTTGTGTGTGTCTGTGTGTGCGCCACCAAGCATATCAACATACAGCTGAAGCCTTTGCACAAACTATGGGTGCTGAATGAGAAGAGATAATTGGAAAGCAGTGGGTTTCTCCCCTATCCGCAAGACTGACAGCAAGCTTGCTTTGCAGTATTGGGTGAGCAACGCTCGCTACCACCAGCCCCTAGCAAATATCCCCCCAACCCCCACCCTGCTCAGCCCCAATCTTGTAGTGTGACTACACTCTCTCTCTCTCTCTCTTCCCCTCACTCTCTCTCTCTCTCTTTCCTGAACTCCCTCTTTCTCCAAGTTTGCGACAGGCTTCACACACAAGCTGAGGTGCAACTCCCCACTAATCTGCACCAAGCAGAAGGGTCCCCTAGCCTCATTTCCACAGCTTAGGCAGTGCATTTAATTATGATGGATATGGGACTCTGGCATCCAGAGCCCCAAAATAGTGGCGTGCTAAAGTAGTGAGTTCTCACCTGTGAAAAGGAAGCAGGCGTCTGTGTTTTGCAGCGATTACGACGCACCGCCTGAAACAAGGTGAGAGCGCCGCCGGGATCCCACTTAGGTAGACCTGACGCTGTAGATGATGACAACGCGACAAAGTGGCAGAGAGGAAATGTTTCTGAGCTTTTCTGGAAATTGGTAATTGGCTCCGAAGCCCAGAATTTCTTGTGGTGGATGAAGAGTGTCAGCAGAGTGAGGGAGGGAGGAGAAAATGGAGGGGAGTTGGGGAGTTGGGGGGAAAAATGCCCAAATTTATTGGCTTGCCAGTTTGGGCAATTACTGAGGCGTCAGCGGGAAAAGATGGAAGTCTGAGTGTGTTTGTGTGTGTGTGTGTATGTGAATGTATGTGTGTGGGCTGGAGGGGCTGGTGGATGTTTTCAACTAACCTGAGTCGGCAACACCCCTGGGCCGGATTCAAATTAAAGACATATGCCAGCATACACAGCTCAAAATCAAGAGGTTTACTTCACCCCACATTTGGTCTACGGAGAGGGTGGAATAAAAGGATTAGAGGGGGGAATTTACCGGAGCCCGCTGAGCCTTTGAACATTGCTGACACTCTTCCTTTTAAATGCTAAAATATAACCGTAGACCATTCTCATTGGACAGGAAGTGAAAAGGTTTGGGTAATTTCTCAGTAACTGTCTCACTTCGACGCTCTCTGGCCTTATTTACTTGCCATCCCATTTTTAAAAGCGTGACTTAAGTTTGGGCTTCAGTCATTGTGTGCAGCGTTTTTTTTTCCTTTAAAAAAGGGTCTAAATAAACAAAATTGATAGGAATGTTGTTGGTGGGGCACAATGGAGTGAGACACCAAGAAAAACTGAATTGTGATCCACTTCAGATGCAAAGGACATTATGGTGAAAGGGTCTTGTATCACAGCCAACAATAGATCTCACATTCAGTCACAGCCTCCGTAAAGCGTTTAGAGCTAAGAAGCAAAATGGGAATGAAAACGCTTAGCAGTTAAAGCTCTGACTGTTCATAAAGAAAAGAAACTTCAAATAGAATTGTTGTCAAAGGGGTGGGTTATGGGTGAATAGTGCTTCTCTGGCGTAAACACCCAAAATGTGAAAACCCATACCCTGGTGCTGCAGCTGTCAAAGAGAGAGACTAATAGTTCATGTGGCTAGTGTCGGGTAATTGCACAGATTTCCACTGAATAAGTACGTCCTCTCAGAACTTTCAACTGTTTATTTATTTATTTATTTACATTCAATATTACTTTAAGTATATTGTAGGCTATGTGTGTGAAGTGTGGAATGAGAAGATATAGTGGTAATGGAGAACATAATTAGAGTAGAACATCATATTACAAAGTGATTACAGCGGGTAGACACATCTTTGTGTGCTGGGCCATTTTCATTGTTCATTGAAAGCGATGACTATGCAGGCGGTGTCCAAACTGAATAGATTTCCACAATCTGGATATGATTTGCAGAAGAGCGCATTAGCGACAAAAGGTGTATTTAATGATACCTTTGACTCATTGATGAAGACGATACATATGTCTGACACTTAGAAGTTTTTGTGAGGAGAGGCTGGGGGGGGGATGTAATTAAAATGACAGCGAGTGTCAGCGCTGCTCTGTCATTTAGGCTTTTCGCATGCTTTACCCACACAGGCCTAATCACATTGCTGCGCAGAGAAATTAAAACCGAAATGACTCAATTCATTCATTTAAGTACCCAATTTCAGTGTCATTTTGCTGAGACCACTGGAAGGGGTTGAAGCGAGGCGAGCTGGAGGGTGGTGGTGCTGCTATTGACTGATGATGCCTGGCGTCTTTTTCATCTACTTGGTTTCAGCGAATTCCCACCCCTGATGGTGGAGCAGGCCAGAGGAGGAAACAGTAGAAGGGATCTCCAGCGCCTGTTGATTGTATGACAGGTCTATCTGTCTCCCAGCTGAATAGAAATGCCTCCTCTACATTGGTGTCCACCACGATCAATAAGGAATTTCTGGCAATAGGATTTTTTTTTCCAGCCCCCCTCCCCCCAACACACACACACACACACACACACACACACACACACACACACACACACACACACTACCCAAGCTGAAGTACTACTGCAAAAGCTATACCTGTTTGTCAGCTGGTGGGAAATGATAGTCGGTGCTTAATCCATTACCAAGGCTTTGCCCAATCTGCATGCACCATCTGGGAGAGTGTCTTAAAAAGAAACCTTCCACACACCTTTCTAATGACTGCATAAATTATATTTAGTACTGTGGAGCTCAGCATTGTCTGAGTATCGAACCTGGTAGACTTCAATCACTGAGATTATAATGATAAGAAGCATTCTAGCTGGATGGTGAGAGCCAAAGGAAAAATGGAGTGTGTTGAGGAGCCTGGGTGTGTTACCTAAGAAGCAGGCATTGATTAATCTATTTGATCAATACACAACTTTCTGAAAAAGAGAGAACATTTCTCTGGTGAGGAGGTGTTCTGTGCTGTTCTGTTCTGCTCGGCTGAACTTCAACTCTTTCTCTGCACTGTAATTAATACAATGTCTTCTCTTTCACCCTTTAGATGCCGAGGTGGTTTAAATGTCTTCAGAAATACATCCAGAAGTTTTCACTCTCTTGGTTTGTGGAACTGCTTCTGTGTGTTATATAACCTCCTGTGATTTTTACCCTTTTTTAAAACACACATACACACACACACACAGACACACACACAAAAATACTAGTTTAACTAGAGACCACATGGACCACTATTTTAGATATATAGGCCTGTTATTCTCAATACAAACAAGCCTATTTAGTGAAAGAAGTGTTGCTAACATAGCAACTACTTAGTCTGTCTAAACACAGACTCATTGTCCTGTTTCAGAAATTAACAGATGATAAAGTTTTTGACACTACCATTCTATCACCCACCTTACCCATGAGCTTGATCCAAATTCTCTGCATGAAGCTGTCAGATATCAAAGAGGGAACATGTACTTGTAACCTGCCCACAGTTTTGCATCACCTCTCTGGGCTACAGCTTGCACTCTGCATGGGCAAAGTCCCAGGTAACTACAAGACACGTACCGCAGAGTTATAAAACTCTGGGTTGAAGTGTGTCTCTGATTGGAAGAAGCTATGCAGGAAAAAAAAAAGTTTCCTTTTCAAGTTCTTGTAACGTTCTACAATTCTGTGTTTTAAAATATCTTTTTCATTTGTTAGTCACCTCATGTGGGGGTGCAAGCCCACCCAGAGTCTGTGGAAGACACAACACTGTTTTATAGTACCATCACTCACTTTGGGAAATATAGCACTCTATGGCCTTATTGTAGTTTTTAAATAACATAGCTTGTATCTTAAGGCACCTTGTAGAGATACCGCCTGCATTGGTGAAGGAAAGTCTCCTTCCACATAAATAAAGCTATAGCCTCATATTCTGTAGACCTAATTTACTATCTTGAGGTATAGCCTTCATCAAATCCCTGGTTAGGTATACCAGAACTGACTGGAGCTGTTTGGCTACATGTTGCCATGTGCCATGTCTCCTGTTCTGGGAAAGAGTGGCATACCCTAAAGCTGAAAAGGCAGCTCAACTTTGGATGTCTGGGATCTCCTTGTGTCACTCTTTGTAGCTCATCCGCTGTTTTTGACACCTAACATGACAGGGTTACTGAGATTTGATGCTCACTCTCTTCCCTCCAGCTCATGGGACCCTGATCATGGACTAAAAGGACTCTATCCCTCTCTCTGTCTCTCTCTCTGTCTCTCTCTCTCACTCTATATCCCCCTCTCTCTCTTTCTCTCTCTCTCTCTCTCTCTTTCCGCTGGCACAGATGCTCAACAGGGCTTTGATGCACTGGATGCTCTGCACAGACCACAGATAAAGAATATTCCTTTCCTTCCCTAAAGGCACTCATTCTTTGTCATGCCCAAATGCACTTGATTTAGCTAACTGGTGGGGCCCCTGGCCTGGACGTTGGTAAATAATCACTTGTGCCACAAACAGCATATGGCCAAACATGCCTCAGAGGCTTTTCAATCCCTTCTGTAGACGAAGATACACAGTAGAGAGGAGTGTTGAGCATAAGTACAATGCACACAGTGGAAAATACACAGGCACACACACACACACACACACACACACACACACACACACACACACACACACACACACACCACACACACACACACACACACACACACACACACACACACAAACACACACACACACACACACACACACACACACACACACACACACACGCACACACACACAAACGCACACACACACACACACACACCACACACACACACACACACACACACACACACACACAGAGCACACTGAAGAAGGCCAGCACAATTAGGCCTAGACATTGATGCCATGAAGCCTTATGGCCACACAACTAGGTGAGGCAAGGCTCATATGCTGGGCACTGTGCCAAGGTGCCGCTAATGAGCTCCGTGCACCGCGCCATGCCACGCTAGCCCTTTTTTCCCCTAGCAGTGCCACACTATTAATTCGGCCAATATGCCTCCCTGTTCAATAGCTGCTTTGCCTCAGGCTCAGCACTGCAACATGGGGCAGCATGTGAGAGACAGCTCAAGCTGTAATAGATTTCTTTTAATATACCCCCTCCATCTCACACACACACACACTCACACACTCATGCACATGCACATGCACACACACGCACACACACATGCATACGCTCACACAGTCATGCACATGCACACGCACACACGCACACACACGCACACGCACATGCACACACTCATGCACATGCACACGCGCACACACACACACGCACACACACACACACAACTAAAATGTACTGTAAGACACTTCTGTGTCCGTGGCTCCAATAAATGGCTAGTGGCCATTAGCACAACAACGTGAATACGGCTATAAAATAACAACAACAAAACTACTGTACATACAAATGGAATTTCAGAGGAGGTTTAGTGACACACATCATAAACAACATAATTGCTAATTAATTTATAGAAATAATAAGGGAGATAATATGCAAATCCTGTGGTGGCCCATGCAGAGATGCTGATTGCTAATAACGGACTTTGAGCAAATATTATGTTTTAATTGCCTGGCTGAAGAGTGATGTTGCAACGCAATAATGAATAATAAACTGCAACATGCAATTACTGAAATCCTCTCCACAACAAATATATTTTTGGAGGGGAGCTGCTGGGTGTGCTTGGGCTTTGCATTAGCATGAGCCGAGTCTAACTGGGTATAATTAGGGGCTAAACTTATTCAGCACTCTGAAAATTAATTGAGAGACTCGTCAAAACCCAGAGCGACGGCAGCTTTACAGTCGGCTACTTCAGCTAACGCGTCATTAGCTTACGGTCTTCTTTGTGTCCAGTTCCTTTGGTTTTAGTTCAGTGATTCCAAGCTATGTTTTGTGGCCCGACATCTTGTTTTGTTGCCTCTTGTTGATAATTCGCCCAGTGGTTGACGCGTACTACTGTCAGACTTTTTCTTTCCCCTCCGTCCTGAGCTGTGGGTCTTATCGTGGGAGAGCAGTGGCATGGCACGCCATTAGCAACACGGGGAGTCTTACAAGGAGCCCTTGGGAGGGCTGTCTGTTTGTCGTTGCCATGGCAACGGCGCCTCAGGTTGAAATGGTGTTGTCAAAAGGCAGCAAGAGCCACGCACAAACTCTCTTTCACCCCTGTTTTTCCTTGAAGAGGCTGATAGGGTGCAAAGAGCCACGGGAAGGAGATAAGAAGAAACCAAAAGTGTGAGAACAGCAACAACAAAAACACACTGATACACAGACACACACACACACATTTACGCACGCACTCGCACACACACGCACACACACGCACACACATGCACACACAGATATATTCATTTCCGTGACATATGCAAGCCTGTAAGCCTCCTCCACTTGTGGATAGGAGGGAGCTGCCAGTCTTGTCAGTAGCTGGGCCTCTCATAGCGCTGACTGCCATAATGTGGCGTAGCCGAGCCAGGCCGAGCCGAGCTGCGGCCACATCCCCCCTCTCCCCCTGCCGCCCACACCGGCATGCACCAGCCCAGCGCTGTCAATCACTGGCTCCCCTCCCTGGCCCAGGTCCCTCCCAGCGGCAGGGCGCAGGTTGATGCCAACCCAACCGTGGCGAGTCCCATCAGGCCCATGCCTGGCCCTTCTCTCCCCTCCGTCCCCCCACGGGGCAGCCAGCGCGCGGGCAGACAGGCGCTGCAGTGGCAGCAGTGCTGGTGCACATGGAGCGAGCTGCTGGGATGTGGAGTTGACCTTCTCACTTGGCACACTGTCAGTGTTTCTAGACTCCGTCAGTGTTTTTATTCCCTCTTCTCTATAGATGTGTGTGTGTGTGTGTCTGTGTGTGTGTGCATTTGCGTGTGTACGTGTGTGTCTGTGTGTGTGCATGTTTGTGTGTCTGTGTGTGTGTGTTTGTTTGTCATGCAGCGCGGTGTGCAGTGGAGAGCTGTTAAAGTTACAGCTGTAAAGAAACCCTTGGACTGTATCTCTCTTTGTTAGTATGTGGGCCCATTATTGTTTATGTACATCACTGCCTGCATAGAGAAGGGAGGTCTCGGCTCCGCTCATGAATAAAAAGAAGTCAGTGAGTACAGCGATTTTTGCTGCAGCAGTTAGTTGTCTGTGAGCTGAGGCATAGCTTTGTGCCTTCAAATATTGAAGTATAAATAAAAAAAGAAAGAAAGAACATACCATTGATAATAATAATAATAATAATAATAATAATAATAATAATAATAATAGTAATAATAATATTTTTATATTATTATTATAAACACATGCATACATAGATAAATAAATCTCATAGTGAATACACAAATCTTGAGTTGGTCAGTGTAAACTTAGACAATATTCACCTGATTGTTGGCCCAGTTTCCATGGATCCATAATTATTTCTTTGCCTTGCGAGGCACATGTCAGCCTCTGAGGCTGTCAATGATTCATTCATGTGACCTTTCAGTACCTGTCTACTGAACCTGTGCATGAGCAGATATGCACATGTAACCTCATTAGAAATTAAATGTCAGTTAACTTGCCACTTGTAACGCTAACTGTCAAACAAACCAACTGTCAGCCAAATCCATTCTGATTTGTTCTCAGGCACTGCAGAGGGAATTCTTCTGAATTTGTGCAGAAGGCTGTCCTACGACTCAAAGAGAATATAAATGGTTTTTAACTGTGCCATGAGTGAGGAAAACAAATACATCATAAATTTTTCAGCTTGCATAATGATGTTTGCTCATTGATATCACCGAGTCATGCTGGCACCAAACCTATTGCAATTGTCTGCATGGGTGAAGTTTGAGGCCTCTTTTTGAACGAGATCAAATTATTTAGTAACAATTTATTGCCACACATAACTTGAGCGTTCACTTTGATATCAAGACCACCCTGGCCAGTGATAAGCGTTCACAATTTCCTCCACTTGTCCTGTTGGTTCTTATGCTACACTTTAATAAACTTTGGCTCAGTCAGGCTCGGCTCTGAGCCTTTACATTTCTGTGCATCCTTGCATTCGAATGTGGAAAACAAGACTCTAATAGCAGGGGAAGAGGCTGAAAACAAGCAAGCGTGACATTTGCTTAGTGAGTGATGCAGCTGGCCCAGTTCCATATTAATAAAATAGAATGCTAATGAGGGGTTTTCAGGCAACTAATTAGATATAAAAGTGCAATAGTGAAAATATTATTTATAACACCGCACTGTCTCGTTTCATCTGTGCAGACAATCTTTTTGCTCATATTTTTTCACTTCCCCTTCCCCGACTAGATGTCAAAGGTCTGATCACTGACCATGTACTCTGAGACAAAAACAAAAGGAAAAAAAAAACAACAGCAACCAAAGGAAAGACAGAAATGAGTAAGGTTATTGCTGAGCCATTTGTATGCTGATCCTGTCTTCCTCTATAATTATCCCAGATAATTTCCATATTTGATTCTCCCTGTGGCTAAAAGGTTAAAATATAAAATTAATCCGATGATTATTATGTGAATTTTGCACATTGTCGACTGAAACCACATTGCAACACTGGGAAGCAACTCATTCATGCTGTCTTTCCTTTAAAACTCAAGTTTTTTTTTTTTTTTCAGTTGACACTGATCGTAAACAGTTTACATTATATTACCCAGGTTTTATCATGCTCCACTTTCATAAAATGCAAGACGCATCTGACTGCAGTTATAAAAAAAATACATGAAAATAAATCCGTCAATATTCAAGAGCGCTGTGCATGCACATAGCCTAAACTGTTCCAAATCTCTAGTTTAAGCATTTTGAATTAAACATGATAAGTACTACTCGGGTCCCAGAGAGACAGACAACTTCAGCCCAGTGAATACTAAGAGCATATTTTCATATCACAAGTTCACGTATACAGAGTCATCTTAGAAACGGTGTGTAAAAACAAACACTTGAGCTGTTCACTTTTTATATGATCTGCAAAACTTGATTTGTTTTATTGCTATTCATTTTTCTGCTTTGTTTTGGCTGTCAAGTACTATGATCCTTTGGCATTCACTGTCATTATGCAGAGCCGACAGTCGTTAGTATGCAGAAGAAGAAGTTCCCTTGCCTGACGATCAGAGAGAAGCTTGAAAACTGATCTCACGCTGCGTTTCCAGAGCAAAGAAAGAAAAAAAAATTGTGATCCTCACTTTGAGGTAGCATCTGTGTCCAAATGCCACGGTGGCATGACAGGGACCTGATCAGATTGTTCTGCAGTTTATTCCTCTCTCTCTCTCTCTCTCGCTCTCTCTCTCTGTTTGTGGAACATGATGAGGATGAGGGGGAAGAACATTCCTTATCCTCCCCATCCTTTAAATGAGAATCAAGGTTTCCATTTCAGGGAGGCGGGTGGGTGAACAGATTGCCATGATTGAGAATGAGACAAAGTGCAGGTGAGTAAGTGACCAGGGAATTTTGTCTCCACACGTCAAGCTTGCAGGATTTATGGAGTCTTGCCGTTTGAAGTGTTATGGGCTTTGGACTTAAGAACACAGCTTGTGCTGGCTTCTTAGCCGTGGTCTTAATCTGTCATTATCTGCTTTTTCAAAAGGGTAATGCTGTGTCCATTGCCTCTGAGTCGAACAGCTGACATTAAAGATGAGCGAGTGTGACCCGCTTTGATAGCATTTGTGTTTGACATGAATGTAACTCAGAGGCTAATAGTAATTGGCTTGTGCCTTTGCCAAGAGATAGCGCTGTCAAATCTGCCACGCCGGAGTGTCATTTCAGGGCATCTGCGTTGCATTCAAACAGCCCACTACTGAAACAGCATGTCAAATGAGGAGCTGCCACGGGCACCTGTCTTTAGTAGCACCAGACGAGTCAGGGGGGCTAAAAATAAGAGAATCATCCCACGTCCAGGCCAATCAATATTCACTGAGAACAAGCTGAAGTTGGCCAACAAAGGAAAGACTCCCTATCGCTCCACGGGGGATTTATCACCCGATACATAAATACCGTGCAGAGATGACGGAGTCAATAAAACAGCAGAGGCTGAACTGTCGATGGCACCAACTTATTTTTGAGAATGCGCCACCCTCTTCCAAGAGCCCCCCTTTTCCTCCCACTGCTAGAAAGCATGACTCAGCATTTTCTGGGCATAATACTCTCATGGCCTTTGTTCTCCTGGACCCGCGGGTGGGTTTGCGCTGCGAATCTATGCCCGACTCGGAGCTCTTTTAATTCCTCCGCCTGTGACATCAGCACACTCAAACTCAGGGGATCATCGGGGATCGGGAGCAATAGGGGAGACCGGAGAGGATGTCAGCCTCTGAAGCATAGAGCCTCTGAGAGTCATTCACTGCAGCATTTCCAGAATGATCTGCAATATAAAACAAATAAGGAAACAGCTTGCGCTTACACAGCATTTGTCTATTGGGAGTATTTGTCCACCAAAAGGCTGCATCAGAATTAAATAGCAGTGGTGCTGGATGTCCATGCATCATATTGACCCAGTGTGCCATGACAACAGCTAATCCACTTCTCCCAGCAGCATGTTGAGCTATGTCAGCTTGTAGTGACGCACAATTGTCGTGCACGAGTCAATTTATTTCCCATTCAACTATTTCTATGGGAGGCGTACAGCAAACAATTTTTACTTAAAATGTAATAAGTTGTATGGATTCGCCATAATTCAGGAGAGGGACTGCACTTGAAACTCCAACCACTACCACTGTGACTCCTTCCTCAGCTGTCTCTCTCTTAGGTTCAAAAAGCAAGTCTCTAGGACATCAAAGCTCAAGGTCACCCAATGTCAACGCAGAACTCACTGAGCCAAGACGCCTGCGTCTGCAGCTGAGACGGCCACTTTCGGGTGGCTCTCCCATCAGTAAACTAGCCTGAACCTCTGCCCTCCTGTAAGACACGGTCCCAACCCTCTAGCCAGAGTTTGCACAGAGAAGTTGGGCTGAGTGCCACTGTGGGTGAAAAACATGTCAGCAAAATAAACGAGAGTCTCCCTCTTGGTCCCAGTGCGCATCGTAGGAACACTCAGTGAACCCAGAGCACACCCGTTTATTCCCTCGCTTCCTCTCTCCCTCTCCCCCATCCCTCGTTCCATCCACAGCATTGCTTCACTGTGAGAGGCTGGGCTCCAGCAGGCTGCAGGGCTCTCTTAACATTCTTATGAGAGACATCTATTAAATGTCATCCATCTAGACAAAGGACCACAGGCCTAGTTACATACACAAGAGAGCACAGAGGGGAGTGAGAGAAAGGGAGGGAGTGTGAATGTCTTTTCAGTGTGCGAGATTTTATGTGTGTACGTATATGTATGTGTGTGTGTGTGTGTGTGTGTGTGTGTGACTGTGTGTGTGTATGTGAGTTTGTGTGTGTGTGTGTGTGTGTGTGTGTGTGAGTGCATACACATCTTTTCAGTCTTCAACAACAAAGCTCTAAGAACACCAAGACTCTGAAAAAAAGTTTCCCTGGTGACAGGACCAAGGCTGACTCGAGCTAGGGCCGAAGTCAGCCTTGCTCCACCTCCACACACACGACACAAGAGTTTCCAGAGACAGACTAGACAAAAAAAAACTAAAAAAACAAGTACTGTACCAAAACAACACAACCTAACAGCCCGAAAACACAAAATCCAAATGTCTTCAAAAAGGCAACCGTGGAATTAGCCGTGGGAAATGGAACACTAACATTCAGACAGGTTAGGAAATAAAGAACAGAACTTGGCCTTTCATTGAAATACAATTTGTATCGATTTGCCATGCCCTACCGTCACTCTATTGATATTTGCGCAAATGATATTTGTAAGCAATTATATGTTTTAATGTAATGTTTACAGACCCAAAGTTTGCCGTTCAACGTTTGGTTGACCTCATTTACCATGGATGGTGTATTGATGCAGAGCAAAAGAGAGGCTGCTGACCTTTTGGCAAATGAAATGATGTACTGTAATCAGACCCAAAAGTGTGCAAGACATCCAAGCAGTCCTTTTTTCATGTGTTTCTCTGCCCTGGCATTTACACCCTGTTGGGGGATACGGCCAACATACCAATTAGCCAATTTCAAAACCCGTGGCTATGGTTTCAGCATGAGATCCACAAATGCATCAGTGTGTGTGTGTGTGTGTGTGTGTGTGTGAGCATGTGATGAGCTCACAGGCACTCCCAGTGGTTCAGATGTGAGTTGGGGACGCCCTGAATGCCAGGTTTTTGGACCATGTGCATGTCCATGAACATATCCATGTGATATTTCACTAAGCAACAAGCTGCTGATCTCATTAGTCACCGCCTAGTGTCCCATAATGCCTTTCAATTAGTGTTCATTTGAAATGAGCCACCATACTCACAACACAAATTATTGTGATTGCATTATATTGCACCCTCACTCAAAACCTGTTTGCAAATGGGACCTCCTGGCCTTGACTCCCTCAGCTCTCCTGCTCAATCCCTGCAGCTGCTACTCGGATCTCTAGTCAAACAGGACAGAAATCTGTATCTATCTATCTATCTATCTATCTATCTATCTATGTATATTTAAGTATCTTTGTATGTACAGCATGTATGTATGTATATATGTATGTCTCTAGCTATGTATCTATCTATCTGTGGAAATCCATCAATCTAGGCTTTGAGTTCACGCAGTATTTCATTAGAGCCATGGCAAGAAACTGCCATGCCACAGATTTGATGACTTACTCTATCACCACTGTTGTACTGTTGCATTCGCACTAGTGATGAGGGACAGGTATTCAGTGGGCAAACAACACAGGGCCCAAGGCCGTTATGACACTGGCGTTTCCTCTCAAGTGTTCATGGGAACTGGGCTGTTGGGCAAACAGGCAGGCAGGCTGGCTGGCATACCAGCTCCCCCATGTTGCCACGGCAACAACCTCAGCCCATTAGAAGGCTGGCGTGCACGTCGGGGGCACCTCGGGGACTGCGGATGTGCTGCGGGTTCACTGTTCCTCCACTTAGATTCATTAGCTCTCCACTTGTCCGCTGTGTCATCAAGGTATCAGAGAGTTAAGTTCTTTTACCCTCATATTTCTCCCATGTGCTTAACCCCTCCACCCCCACCCCATCTTCCTCTGTTTTCATGAATATTTCATCCCAATGCGTAGAGGATACAGTAGCAGCACATTTTTGTTGTTGTGGCTTTTCCTCCTCTCTGGACTTGAATGAAAAAGGTGTTAATAATAAACCCCATGGCCCTGCAAGGCATTCGGAATAATTAGCACTCGAGAGTGCGGGGCGAGCTTGCGGAGAGTGTGACAGTTGGGTCCCTAATGCACGTAGTCAAGCAGAACGGTGCATTCACGTCGCTCCCAGTTCCCACTCTGTTTTGTTGCCAATTGCTGCATGCCTCAGTGCTATGCCACCTCTGAGGATGGATGCTGTGTACCACTTGCACCCCTACCTTTCCACTCTCACACACCCCACCCACACCTCCAACCCCCCTCCCCCACACACACATTCACACACACACACACACACACACACACACCCTGTCTTTCATACTGCTTTTCGACAGTTTGATCCAAAATGCCACCTATTTATAGAACATTCTGGAGTCCCTCTTGCTGAGGTTATCTGACTTGACATGTCACATCAAGACCCCTTACGCGCACTTGATGTTGTCTCGTGTGAAGAGGCCTGTTGTTTTTTTAAGGATGAAGTTGTCAGCACGGTGCAAGGAACAATGCTAAATATTGTGCCCTGTGTCCCCTCTGGTCTGGAACGATCTGCATAATCGGATCTCGGTGGCCCGATAATATGACAGCGGATCCGCCGCTAATCACACACGTCAGGACTATCTGCGGTTTTTCTGAGCCCCCCCTCCAGCATCTCCCGTTTTAATAAACTGGAGCATGAAAATAAGCCTCCACAAAGCGGTGCGAATGTTAAATAAGCTCCCTTTCTTCTTCTGAGACTTTAATCAACCCCCCCTCCCCACCTTATCAGAAGTCTACATTACCCCTCTGTAAATGGAATGGAGAAATCTGCAAACTGGCATCGCTTTTTCAACCCTCTCTCTCTCTATCTATCTATCTTCTCCTCTTTCTTTGCTCTTATCTTTCTGTCTTTCTGCCTCTCTCTCTCTCTCTCTCTTTCTTTCTCTGTGACTCACCAGGGGTATCAGTAGTCAGAGTGTGTGCCCCGGCCCCCCCCATCTCAGAGGAGTGCTCAGAGAAGAGGAGAGATGATGTGAGAAAAAGGAGTGTGTGTGTAAGGGGGGTGGCGGGGGCTCTGATCTTGGGGGTGGGGGCTTTGGGAGTGATCTGTTGTGTTGGGGGCATCTCTGAGAGTTATGAGCCTATACATTTTGTTTCTGGATGCCTCACACCTCGGCTGTGTTGGCTGGGCTTGATCTATGAAAGGACAAGAGAGAAAAACTGAGGGAGGAGTGGGAGAGAGGGAATAGATGTGAAAGAGGGATGAGAGAGGAGAGGGAGGGTTTATGTGGCCTTGACACGCTATCAGAAAAATAATTATGAGTTACAAGCACGTAAATGGCAAACCAAAGTTGTAATTACTTGTGGAGAAACTCTAATTGTTCTGTGATATCTGAATTGGTGGAGATAGTGTGATGATGTGTCAATAAGGCATGTGACGGCCAAAAAAAAGGAAGGTATTGCATTAATAGTCAATAATAATCTGTTTAGTTAATAATATTGTGTCGTACAATACACCTGTGTAGGCTATGACTATGACTGTGACTATAAAGTCCTTTCAATTAGCAGAAAGGTAGAAGTAAACTTATAGAACTACCTGATCTCATGGTTTGTTTAAATTGGTTTATTTGCTTATTGGATTGGATTGTCTTGAAACTTAAAACGATTCACTTATGTGTGTATGTATGTATGGTTCAGTGGCTGAAAAGTAGTCTGCCTAATGAACAAGACTGCTTTAAATGATTTGACAAAACATCATCACAGCAGACCAATAGTGTTTTTGCTGCTCCTTTAGAATGCTTTCTCATTTTTGCAAAATTTCTGACCAGGGACTTGAACACAAGACAAGCCAGGTCATAAATAAGATTTTCCAAACTGGGATATCATGACAAGCACTTAAGGCAACATTACCTCTGGATGTATCTCTGAAACAGAGATAAAAACATTCCTTATCTGCACACTGCGTCTTCATTTAAAACTTCCTTCTGGGGGAGGAAGTGATATTTGTTTGGTCCATCAGACGTCCGCTGAGGGGGGATTGTATTATGAGGAAAAGCGATATGCAAAAAATATCAGTGCACAAGGGCTAAAAAAAATAAACCCCCACCTGACAAGTGAACTCTGCTGAAGCAAGGAGAGAATCAATGCTGATTTGCTGCAGAAAAGAGGATATGCACTTCCTGTGGCCTGATATATATGCAGCCAGCTCGCCATGTTGTTATTAACACAGTCTGTCTTAAGCAGTCTCCCGTTGTTCCCCAATGCACGCTCAAATCAGCAGATCAGATGTCTTGACTCTGATTTACATTAGTCATTACACGACTGTGCACTCATATTGACGAGAGGGGTAGGGTGGGGTAGGGTGGGGGGGGGGGGGTAGCTTTGTTCACTGTGCGGGCGATGCCGCAACGCATCATAAAAGAAGGACAATCTGAGCGACAACAGATCAATGTCGGTGAGATACATAATTTATCCCGGCACAGTGGAAAAATAACACTTAACAGCTGGCTGCCGGAGATTATTTATGTGGCGTCATTAAGGATGCAGCTCACGTGGTCACGTCTCTGCTCAGGCAAAGGCGGGGGGTGTGTGGGGGGGTATTTGTAAATGTTATACATTACGACGGCTCCATTGAGACCTCCAAGAACTGGGTCTCCCAACCGAAGGGGAAAAGAGAAGCATTTGCCAGTGAATGTATTGCCCGTATTTTATACCCATGAAAGACACAGACTGTTAGTTTTGTGTGTGTGTGTGTGTTTTGTGTGTTTCTTTCTGTCTGCAAATGCATCAAAGATGATATGATGAGAGAAGTATGTGGAGGGTGATTCTAGGGAGACAGACGGCTTCTCAAAGATGGAAAGTTCTTGGACGGGTATTGGTATTCTAGATGGTTCTGGAAGATGCCCAAAGGGTTGGAGGTGACGTGCATGTGGTTGGGGGAGTGAGGGGGTTGTGGAGGGGTACCTTTTGTGTCAGAACAGAAAGGCAGAGCAATCACTCAGAGCTATGGCTTGGGGGGGGGGTGTGTGTGTGTGCCTTTGTGTGGTGTGTATGGGGAGGGGGCTGAAGGATGTCACAGAGGTGGTTGCATCCCCAAGGGACACCTAAGGGCCTGACCACTGCAACAGGAGAGAGGGAGAGGACCTCCCTCTGGCTGCCAACACACACACACACACACACACACACACACACACTCTCTCCTCCCTCTCCTCTGCTCTACTGACTGACGCCTCCAGCAAAAAACTCTCCTGTCTGTTGTTTTACCATACAGGAAAATATGGACTCAATTACCCTTTACTCTCAAAATCATCTGTGAGTCTGAGGTCAATGTTCCATTTACTCCCAATGAATAAACCAGTGTTTTATGAGGATGACAAAGCAGCACTGTATTAATGTAATAATGAATATAACACTACACTACTGGTACAGCTGTAGTCCCTTTCAGTTCAACATGAAGGGAAATATTAATGAATTCTTGTGTCGCTAGCAAAAATTGTTTCTTGTGTTTGTCTGTCGAGAGTAGGGTCAACGTTCAGTGAAAAGACATATTAAATTAGTAAATCACACTTGTTTGTTACAATTTCATTTTGGCTAAGGGCCGACTGAAGGTTAACATCTTATTATGATCTGGATCTATGATTGGGTTTTGGTTTCACAAGCAGATAACACCCCCCCCCCCCATCCATCCCTCCTTTGTACTTGTGCAGTTCACAGGCTGCAATATTTTGGCTTGGTCCAAACTTCTATGTTTATTATTTTTGACCCCAGAAGAAAAATATATCAGATGGGGATGTGGTTAGAGTTACAGACTTCACCTCAGAAGATGGAACTAAATATGGTTGGGGTTACAGACTTGACCTTTAAGGAAGGGGCTCAATGTGTCGGTGAAGATAATGGAGACCCAGGAGATAAACCTCTGGGCCACTAGAGGTGGAGCAGTGAAGTGTAGACCACACCCCTCATCATGTGACAAATGTGACTCAATGTGGTTGGAGTTACAGACAGCACCTTTAAGGATGGGACTGAATGTGGTTGGAGTCATAGACTGTACCTTTAAGGATGGGACTGAATGTGTCTTTAGCCCCTTTGGCCCCAATATTGACAGCGTGTTGAGGTAAAAACCCTCAGTCCCATTGATGGCCATTGAGAGGAGAGAATATGGTTTGATTGAACTCAGACATGACAGCAGTGTAAGGAAGAATACAGCTGGCTTAAGCACTGCTTTTAACATCTCTCACAGTAATATGCACCAGACTGCTAATCACTGATGACCTATGGCCAACCTCTCTGGCTGGATTGGGTGAATGCTTTTATCATGAGCAGACATCAACACTGTCTGACCCAGAGAGAGAGACAGCCAATTGCCTCGGCCTGCTGTTGGACGGGTTTTTACTGAAACTGATGCAAGCAAACACACACACACACACAAACACACACCACACACACACACACCTTTTCTCTGTCTCTCTCTCTCTCTGCCACCCCCCCAACACAAACACAGGTTGATTCTCATACTCACCCACACACATACAGCCTTTATACTCTAGTGTCTCCCCATTCCTGATCTCAATACAGTAATTAGTCATACAGCTTTTCTTGATAGATTTGATGCAGCCATCACTTTCAGAATCAAGTTTCAAATCAGTTAACGCGGACCTAAACAGAGGCACTTCTATTTAGATCACACAATCTGTTTGCAAAATGCACTAACGGGGATTTAAAACATGCAGCAAAAGCAAATCTTTCCTTCAAACAACACAATAGGTAGTCAGGTCAGTGAGTACTCTCAGTCAATCATAACACAAAGGGGGAAAAATGCAAAACTTTGCTTTCACAGTGACATAAGTAGTTCATATGTCTGCGCTGAAAGTATATTTTTGGCTGCGAACAGATGCTTTCCAGGAACTCTCTATGAAAGCTGTCAAATGCTTTGAAAAACTATGTGAAATGCATGAAACCAATGAAAACAGGCAAACACAATTGGAAGTTTTGGTTTCTGCTTTGCTAAGAAAGTGAGGATGAAGATCAAGTGGATCCGTTTCATTACTCTAAGCACTTCTTAGCAATCAAGATCATTTGTAAGTTGGCTGAGGATAAATTTGGCATTACAGTTTTTCTTTACAGCTAAGAAGCACTTAATGAAATGATGACTGAAGTGCACTGTACAGTGTATTTGATCACTGTATGTACAACGTATGTATTGTACAGTATATTTGCCTAGGTGTTTGTTATGTGTGTTGCACGTCAATGGCGGTTACTCTAAGTTTAGGAGGAAAGAATGGAATTTATGTTGTAACATTCTGGCTCTTTTCCACACATTCAATAACCAGGGAA
Source organism: Tenualosa ilisha (assembly GCA_015244755.2). Lineage (NCBI taxonomy): Eukaryota > Metazoa > Chordata > Actinopteri > Clupeiformes > Clupeidae > Tenualosa > Tenualosa ilisha. Next base: position 3,313,267 of record PYXC01001308.1, on the reverse strand, counting down.
CTGGCATAGACATTGTAAAAGTAAAGTTTTGCATTTTGTCCTCCTTTGTGTTATGATTGACTGAGAGAACTCACTAATCTGACCACCGACTGTGTTGTTTGAAGGAAAGATTTGCTTTTGCTGTGTGTTTTAAATGTTTTGTCACCGTTAGAGCCTTTTGCAAACAAAATGTCTGAGGGGGATTCTGAAGTGATGTCTGCATCTAAGCAATCAAGAAAAACTGTATAGAGATACATTCTATCTCCACCCTCCTGACAGCATATGGAAATGTACAACAGCATTGGTCTGTGCCTCACTGTGCTCAGGCCCACATTTGCATCGGCTGTGGAATTCCCTTGCAGGTTGAAATGAATTCCCTTGCGTAATTTAGCACTTGGACGACTAAGGGCTTTTTGACGGAAGAGACTCATTCCTCACGAGCCTGTGAAAGGTCAGGGAGTCACCGAGACCTGCACGGAAAACAAACGCGCTCATTTACAATTCACCTAGCAGCAAGGTGAGAGAGTCGTTGCGCAAGAGGCAATAAGTCCTCAGCACGGAGCCGCACTACATATTGATTTCGGTGGGCTGTCACGCGCCTCGTATTCCTCCATATGCCCCGTGGCCCTCCCTATTCCCCCACACCATCTTCACAGACGTCACAGACGACGAAGGAGGAGATATACTTTCCTCCACCACCGCTCCACACTCTCTCTCTCTTACCGGTTCTTCCTTTCTCCATCTCCCCCCGCCCTCCTCCACTTGCCACACAGTGAATGTTTCTGCTGCTGTGTTCATTTATTATCATGGGAAGATGAGCTCTTTGACACAAAATAATTTCTCAGAGTAGACATTACCCTGGAGAGCTGGTGTTTTCTTGTTCTTTGTGTTGCGTTGTCTTGTGTTGTGATGTGATGTGATGTTCTGTGTTGAGTGTTGTGCTGTGCTGTGTTGTGTTGTGTTGTGCTGTGCTGTGTTGTGTTGTGTTGTGTTGTGTTGTGTTGTGTTGTGTTGTGTTGTGTTGTGAGGAGAGAGACACATAAGAGCTGTGCGACTATGCTGGAGATTACAGAATGCTGTGAGATACAAGAGGCCCCATAAAACTAATGAGCCCTTGTTGATGCTGTATCCATATATTCTCTATGTGTTTAAACAGTGTGACAGTTCATTATGGAGACTGTTATTTTCACTGTGTGCTCCGGCACACTCAGTTATTGGCTACACGGTACATCACTGGTGTAAAGTGCCACGTCTTATACTTGTCCACCATAGAAGAGTGGCATCTATGTTTTAACGTCACTCAGTGGAATTAAGTACAGACTCAAACTCCAAAATTATGGTGATATTGCACCCTAACAAGATGGTCTAGTTTATTTTAGCAGGGTCACTCGATCTTCATTCCTAAAGTCAAAGGTCACTCAGAGAAGTAAGAAGCAACTTCAGGACTTCAAGAGGACTGCAATACATTTTGAAGTCTGATGTCACCATCTCATGTTAGGAATTAGTTCCATACTGATTGCTCCAATATAGGAAATGATACACATCAGTGAAACGTGACGGTAATGGAAATGCAGTCTTGGGCAGGAGATTGTCATGTTAATGAACCTCTGTTTATTTCACCACTAGATTCTGCAAAGGAGAGGACACGTCCAAGTAATTTTCCTTCATGCAGCAGGACTCATGTCTGCCACAGGCACAGGTGTGTGTGGCTGGGAATGGGGAGCCACCACAGGGCTCTGAAATGAGATTTATTCATCCCTTTTTCCTCCCTGGAAGAGGTCTGGGAAATGCCGATTTATATTCTGGCAGGAAGCGATTTCATTTGTCCCCTTTAAACGGCAGGCGACATTGTGGGAGAGTAACCACAGGCGAGCGAGAAGCGGCCCAGTTATCTTCTCTGCGCGAACAAACGCACCGTTTCCCTGCTCTCCAGCGAGTGAGGGAGTGAGTGAGCAATGGAGGGACAGAGAGAGAGAAAGGGAGGGAGAGAAGGAGGTGAAGTAAACATCCAGGGGACCCGTGGCGCAGTCGACGGCATCTTTCCCATCAGGCCATTGGCCTCTAATGGAAAAGAACAGTTTTGATGCGGTGCTGAAATGCTCGCTGTGTTCCACTCGTCCCGAAGACCCAAAAGTCACCTCATGCTCTCCTACAGCTAAAGATGCGGACAAATAAAAACAGAGGGGAGGAAAGCACCCATGCCCGTCTGGAATGGCTGGGTGCATTTCCTGTATTAGTTTTGGTTGCAGTGGTGGTAGGCCTGATTATGAGTAGCAGTTAGATGCACAATGGCAGAGACAATGTGCTTTCTCCCAGAGGGCCCTCTTCACAACTTAAAATGTGCTCTGATCTGTGCTTCAAAAGACAGGCACAGAAAAAGTTCAAACTCATTTCCACACGTACAATAAAGGCACAAAGGAGTATTGAAAAATATTTGTCAGACCCCTCGAGGATCTTACACTGGGGCCTTATACCTGTTCTTAGGAGGTTATGTGTGCACCATTAGTCTGTCTGTCTGTTTGTTAGTAGAATCTGCTTGATTTTTAATGAAACTTTTGAGCTGTGGTGGGGACCACAGAAGAATTCACAAAATGTGCATTTCAATTACAAAGCTGATCGATTGTTTTGAGAGATGCAAGTTATTTATGAACACGGAACCTATTGGTGGAGTGTCACCTTTTCTTAAATATCCTGTTATATATTTACTGTTATATCTTGCTACTTTGCTAACTACATTGTGCAGACATGAACCTGAATTATCATATCATATCATTATCATGAATTCATCATAATTTTGACTTGATGGCAGGCACCACCCAGTGAGCCTGATCAGTGTTCTTTTGAAATGAAAATTAACAGCAGCAAATTCTCTAATGAACGTTTATTGGGGAAAACACATTATTTCCACCGAGGTTGTTTTATTACCATTTCAAACACCAGGCGCCACCATTAAGTTGAGGAGCTTGTCACCCCTGTTGGTGTCCTCTTCCCAGAGTATCGCTCCGGCTCCCTTCGCTACTGAAACAGGAGCGGCAGTTAATTCAACAGATTGATCAAACGTATGCATTAAACCAAGAGGCAAATATGTGTATAAACTTATTAACATTATCATGAGTCAAAGGAAGAAGGGGAGGTGTGTGTGTGTGTGTGTGTGTGTGTGTTGGGGGGAAGAGGTGACAAAACAGACAGTTGCCTTCTGACATAACAACGGGGCTAATATTAGGCAAACGACATATCTGTCAGCCTTAGGAAGTGTCAGATGTCTCCTGGATGTCCACTGGATTTCAT
>PYXC01001308.1:3250000-3307500 GCA_015244755.2 Tenualosa ilisha | reverse complement strand
ATTCTCCTACATTTTACTCAGTCATTTACCATTCACCTTTGTGTGATCACCTTCTTTCACTCATTGAGCTGAAATCTCAGACAGAGGTCTGCAGGGAAGATGTTTTGATGTGTTTATTTGTTTATTTGCTTATTAATTCATTAATTTATCTTAAAATTAAGCTTCTGCTAATGTCCCCTTAGAATGGTGCACTATGACTTTAACTCACATTACATCCGAATTTCCCACTCTCCCCTGAATCAGACGCACACGTGTAAGGAAATGTCACTGATAATGGGCTTTTTCAATTTTTAAAGAACGTCTGTGACAGTGACATTTAGAGGGATGGCAAATTCAAACCCAATCGCCCTGGGCAACGGCAGCAAAGACACAGGCTGACAACAGACATGTTTGGCGTTTCAATTGCATAGTGGTCTAGACACAAATCACTAAGGCAATATCTATGCTCTGTAGTCATTAATGTACACGTGTCAGAACACAGCATTAGCTGAGAAGAAAGGAATCGCACAGAGCTACTGAATCCCAAGGTTAAATCCTTTGCATTCCAAGCGATGCCATTTACAAGGACCCACACGGAATTTGATCCCAAAGAGCGTTTACCAGATAAAAGCCATTTGAAAGGAATCTTGCCTTGGGCACAAACTCTATGCATGACTCATCGCGTGGCAGTTCACAGTCCTGCAACACGATGCCTTATGTACATGTAACCTCCTTACTCTATCTGAACGGATGATAGAATATCAATATGGCTGATCATGTGTGGAGTCTCTGCTCTAAAGATACATATATCCCAGGTCTTACTTAGAATCAGAATCAAGATCAGGGCATTGAGTATGTAAGCTAGTCGCCTAAGCATATTGTCTTCTAATCCTTTCGGAATGTTAAAGTGTTTGTTCATTTTGTTTTAGGTTTGCAGCTCAGATTAGTTTAATTTACTAGAATTTAAGATGAGTTGTTCACAATAAACACCTGACCAAAAGTTCTCTTAGTTTTTAAGTTACATGTTTTTTCATCTCTGCTCTTCAGTTTTGTTGTGTAAGAAAGCCGTCATAGTTTTGCATGTGTTCTTCAGGCTATGCAAACATGTGCTCAGTCACTGTGAAGTAAACTAATAAATTGCATCAATGATTGTTGAGGAATTCAAATTCATTCAGCAGTACTGCCCCAGGAAGAGGAAGTATCCGATTCACACAGACGAGCTCTATCTGCCTCCAGCTGCTTTCATGAGGCGGTGGCTGCCATGCCTCTGACAACCAGAAGAGGGAGCACTGGCAGTCTGGAGTGACACTGTTTTGGTAGGGATGAGAGGGAGGGGGAATGCTGTGTCTCCAAGCCATATCTTGCTTTGAGGACGCTTTGCATTCGGAAACACTGGTTTGTGTGCAGCATGACAGGAGAGAGGGGGGAGGCAGGAGCCATGAATGCTCATGCATTTGAGTGGCTAACCTGCTGATCAGATACCAATCTGCCAACTCCTCAACAGTCAACACACACACACACACACGCGCGCAGTTCGTTCAAAGTTAGCTTGCCCTACTTTTCTGTAAATGACAGACCATTAACACATGTAACAGTAGGATGTTCCCACTTCCTCTGCACTCTGTATTTTTTTTTTCACTTGGCCTGTTCTGACCCTCTCTGTGGGGACCTGGCATGCGGTCTAAGCTAGAAGCCATTTTCAATAATGTTAGCAGCTTCGATCAAAAAGACACCCAGAGATGGCTTGTTCAATACAGAGCACCTCAGGAGACAACTGACAGTATCTGTCTTGTAAAACAATTAAAAGACAAAAATCAAAGTGCATCTAATTTTTATTTTTGGCTTCCCCCGGGTTATGCATCCATAATTGAATATGAATTTCACAGCATGTGAGTGGGTGAGGAAATGGTATACACCCCCCAGTAGTGTGACCATATTCATTCTTTTGGAATATTACAATTTCATAATTGCTGATACATTGTGAACCATGTTGACAGTGACACACCAAAATGTGTCTGTATGTTTGTAAATAAATATAAAGATGTACCCATGCTGGTGTGTGCTGAATCCTAACATGACTCCAGTCTCCTAACACCCAGGGGCCAGTGTCCCCTGTACTGGTATGTGATAAAAATGTTGTCAACTTGCTATAAAATAACTGCCTTGCACTCAAGAGCAGTTAAACATCTCGTAAGCTTCAGCATCTGGTGAGATGATTGCATCCCAATACAATCATAAGCAACATTAACCAAGCTGTTTCCCTTACCAGCTAACAGTGGGCTAATCCTTTTATGTTTGCCTCCTCTGGTTTTCTGAGCCCTCTGTTGAATAGATAATGTATGCATTATTCTCATGAGGCAGGAAGAAAAATTGATTTGAACATAATCTGGTCTTTTTGATTTAGTGTGGCAACATGGCACTGGACTTGACTGCAAATGGTACTGCCCTTTCAAGAACGAGGCCCCCGCTTATAGGAACAAAAGGCATCGCTTAGCTGTGGAAATGCTGGTTTTGAAAGCGGGTATTAATCACACTGAAAAGGGGATTGTAGATGACCTCTTCCGGTGTTGTCAAAAGCAACACATTTTCTCCCGACTGTTTTCCTTAAGCCAAGAGCATGTGCTGTTGCCATGGCAACACACTCTGCTTTCATAAACTTTGGTCACTTAACCAGCACATCCACAGGCTGAAGGTGTTTCTGAGAGCTCTTCACGGTGTGCTCGAAGAGGCAGTGCTAGAAACAAACAGTGCTCAGTGATGAAGAGAACTTTCCAGAAAAGTTATGAGGCCAGTGCACCTTGCCTCTTCTTCATCATCACTGATTATTTGCCATCACTTCCCTCAGCAAGCACAAGATTACATGACATGCATTTATGTGATTATGCACATTATGATTATGTGATTATGTGATTATGACATGTATTTACAGTATGTGATCATTTCCTCCCCCTTGTCATGATGCTGTTATTCGTCATGACCCATGTTGCATATTGCACATCTGCAAGCCATGAAAGACTCTGTGAGCTGTTGACTATGTGTTGACAGTTCTGTAGTTGCACCAACACACAGCATACTGTGGTCTGTTTATCCACTGGGTGAAAAACAAATACTAATAATCATGAGAACACATTCACATATTTTGGATCTTAGCATATTGACAAAGTGACATGACCCATCTCACTCCTTGACTTAAACACTATGTCTGGTTGCTACTACACTGTTTAGCCATAATTCTTGATAACCACCTATGGACTGACTACCGTGTAAGGTTATGGGACAATATCTTGGAACTATTATGATGCTCAGTTAAAAGTCATGGACATCTTGTAGTCATGGTTATCATCCAGGTTACTACTGATTGTACTTTTCCTGCATGACCCCTGGCAGTTGGGTTAGCCCTTTGAGTCATGGATCTGCCCAGGGTTTCTTCCTAACTAACTAACATAAGGGTTTTTTTTCACAGGTGCTTGCTGTAAATACTGGGACAATACTATTTAAAAGGCGCTGTATAAACATAATTGAATTTAATTTAACTGAAAAACACACACACACACACACACACACACACACACACACACACACACAACCAAACAGCCTGATCTGTTTCAGCTTCAGCATTGGTCTCTTTAGACAGTGACTAAAAAGAAGCCTAGACACATATGCTAAGTTCAATATTCTGATTGCCCATGTGCTCTTCTTTAAACCACATGACCTTCCAGTCTGGGCCTCAGGTGCTTTGATGACTGACGTTTGAACCACACACCCACACACCCATCTCTCACTCTCTCACACAAACATCCATGCATTCTCTCTCTCTCTGTCACACACACACACACACACACACACACACAAACACTCCTTCCCTTACACAATTGTTTGGTTCGACTCTCCTGTTGTCTGCTGAACACTTGCAATCTATCCTCCTCATTGCCAAACCCTCCACCCTTATCCAGACACACTCCATACATTGTCCTAAGTGCAGACACACCGCAGTGACACAGGAGACTCCCCGGCTGCTCTAATCCGATATTTAATTTCAGCCCCTTTTACAGGGGATGTGTCCTATTGATCACAGGGCGTCCCCTCCTCACTGCCCCCACCTAACCCTTTGGAGTCGCACTGTCTCGCCCTCTGCTCTCCGAGCACAGTGCGCTTAGACCGAGTCACCGGGGCCACTACATTGAATATTCAGGTCAATGTTGCCTGCTGTGAAGGCAGGTCAGTGTACACTCACAGTTCTGTATGCTGCCACAGTTCTTACAACCACTGTCCAAAGACACTCACTATTGTTTGTGTGTGTGTGACTGGGTCTGTGTGTGTGTGTATGTGTGTGCATAATAGGCAGGCAGATAGATAGATAGATAGATAGATAGATAGATAGATAGATAGATAGATAGATAGATAGATAGATAGATAGATGTTTGTAAATAAGCTCTGTTTAAAAAAGTTGTAATGGAATGTGTGTCTTGAGACAAACTGATTTAGAATACTGCAATGCAGTGTTGGCAATTTCACCAAACACATAATACTATCCCTGTTTTTTCAGAGGTTAAGGATGCCAATGTATGTTTGTTTAATCCTTTGCCCTTAGCCACCAGGTCATTAGTAATGCCTTATATCAGTGCCATTATTTGAAAGATGCAGTAAAATGTTCATACAGAGACACTGTACAGCTGCTAATGGAACAGAGAGGTTGTGTGGCCTCAAAATGGCTGCATACCCAAGTGTAAGCAGCTTAGAGTTTGCATCAGTTTGCCTTGCCTTGCATCACTCTCATAACTTGGCTCAGTCTGCAAGTCCCAGGACAGCCCATTCCCCTTACCGACCCAATGGGGACTGGTCAGCTTGTGAAGTTCTGTCTCTGGATGTATACTAAAGTAACTGTAACTCTTGGCACATAACAACCTGTAAGGACGGTCACATCAATGTGTTTTGGACTTTTACGTACTTTACTTGTTTTATACAAAAGGAAAGACTGGTGGAGCACCTCTTTAATGAAATATGTTGTATGACTCCAAACCATAACAAACAACAGCAATCGGGCTGATGACCACAGGCCCCTATCTCAATTATGTGAAATGACCAAGTAATGGTGATCCTCTAATAGCCTTTATGAAATAATGAAGTAGGTCTAAATCAGACCAGGCATGGACACACACACACACACACACACACACACACACACGTACACACACATGCACACACCACACACACACACACACACACACACACACACACACACACAGACTTCCTTGTAGTTGCAGTTTGTTTAGTTTGATTAAAGTTTTCACCCAGTATGTCACTTAAGCACTTATTAAGCACATGTTTAGCGGATAACATTTCATGGTTACTTGTTCGTCTTGTACTTGGTGAATGAACCATTTTATTTAATTTCCATGTTCCATTTTCCTGGAAGCTATTCCAAGGATAAGGGACAGTCCCTAGTCTCATATTTGACAGTGAAATGTTCTGCAAACAGTTCCCTCTAAGGTAAACACCATTGTGCTCTTAAAATGAAGGCTAGGGTTGTAAAGTTTATGGTAACAAGTTTCTATTACCATGGCTTATGGAAATGGCCTACATTCTTGTTGAAAACATCTAGCCTGATAGTCGGGCAACTAGTGACACAGTGAGACAGAATTATTATTAGTAGTAAAAGGAGGATGAGTGTTAGAAAATGTTTATATTTCTTTATTTCAGATTTTATTTCACACAGAACAAACATATATTCACAGCAAAGAATTCATCCATCAGAAGAATGTAAGATGAAATTGAAGCACATAAGTAACCTCTGAACCAGCAACGCAAATGATCACGAATGATCACAAATGATCACAAATGATCACAAATGGTCCCTGGAAAACTTGCTGGTGCAGCTGTGGGACACTTTGACAATTAATGTCTAAGGACAAAAAGAGAGGCAGCTTGGCTGTAAAGCATGCTCAGAGAGAAAAACAACAGCAGTCTTTGATCTCATTCCAAACTTTCTTAGTTGTCTGAGGTGGAGGAGACGTCATTGGGCTTTCTTGACAATGTGGTCAGTGTGGCCATTCCCGATTAGGTCTGCTGTGATGTTAACACCAAGAAACTTGTTGTTATCTGTCGTCTGTGAATGAATTCTCATTAAATATGCTGGCCTACTCCTCTGCTTCCAGCATTGCAGTACATTAGCCCATGTGAACATGCCTCCAACTAAAACCTAACAAATCAAATACAGTGTGGCCCAACATTCGAATTTGCCATAAGTTGCGTTATATACAGTGCTCTCCATAGTTATTGGCACCCCTGGTAAAGTTGGTTGAAAACACACGTAAAGCCCTATTGTAAAATCATCTACTAATATTTTTTCTTAATCCATAATGAAAACATTGTGGAAAAATCGATCCAGATTGTCATCATTCCTAGGTCCTCTCTGGTGCTTACTCCTCTATAGCTTAGCCCATTGGTTTACTGTGCCACTAACAAAAGGATATATTTGTTTTCCACTAGAGTTCACCAAATTCTTTTATTAAAATTATATATAAATTATATATAAAATATAAATGATTTCTTTAGCACCAATTATTTCTTCAGCTCTCCTTACTAATGTCTTATGAGCAGTGCACTCACGTTCACACTATGTTCATATTTGGGAAATACAAGTAAAAAAAATGAAGAATGCGTGCAAGATCACTTGTTAGTTCTTTCAATGCCACAGACATTCATTGTCATCAGGAATCTCACCCCAGGCCGTCAGTCTGAGCCTTGAAGGTGTTTAAAGGCAGATCTGGTGGAGGGCAGTGAAGCTGGCAACAGGGGATTCCGAGCATCACACTGGCATGGTCCAACACACCATGGTGTTCCATCACAAAGTGTGTGTCCTGTCTTGGAGAGTCGTCTGCACTCAGACCGACAGCATCTCCATCCTGAGCAGGGGTGAGTTTATTCTGCATCGTAGCTGAGGATGAGTGAGATGAGAATTACGTTGCTAGGCCTACCTGGCCTATAGCTTATGATATGTAGGTAGGATTCATATTTTATACAATTACTGTGGTCTCACCCATTCATTTTCTGTGGCTCTTGAATAAAACACCCCAAATGAACAACATTTGTTTTGTATTCAGATGCATTGATGTAACTCAACAGGAGGCTTAAGTCAAATTCAATGAATTATATTTTTCACTGCACAAACACATACACCCAGACAGTAGTATATAGTGGTGAAGTTGAGTCACACTTCTTTGGAACTTCACTGGACACTGTCTGTGGTGTGTTGTGGTATGTGATAAGATAAGTAGGTAGAGTTCATTTAAGTTGGTCTCTTCGGGTTTGATAACAGTAACTTGAGTGCAAATGAGTTCTGTTATGGTTGTTTCTTTTTTTTTCTTCTTATGGTTATGATTTGTATTGTGTTGCGTGTGTTGCACAAAAGGGGGCGTGTGCGTCTCATGTTCCGCAGGTGCGGTAAGGGTGTCCTGGTCATTATTGACCTAATTAACTAATTGAGCCTGTCAATTGAGTTACAAGACCTCACCTGTTATTTAAGTCCCGGTGCTGGGACGTGAGGGGGGCTCTTGTTTGTTCACCAAGGTGCGTGATACTCACGGCTGCTGAGAGTCGTCTGGTTTTCTAAGGGGTGTTTTCTTAGAGTCAGTTGTGTGACAGATCGCAAGTTATTTTGATTTTTGTCAGACTTTGTCTGTTAGTTTGTTTGTCGATCCTATCAGTTTTTTGGGGAATTTCTTTTGTCATTCTTAGTGTTTAGTAAACATTTTTCACGTGGTTATTTTGGGGATTTTGATTATAATAAAACATTCTTGTCACTCTTTAAACTTCTTTGTCTCTGATGTGTCTACGACTCCTAGATCACGAGGCTACCTCCTTTACTCGATCCCTATGAGGAAATGTAGATGACCACAATAAACTAGAGATGTCAAATAAGAATTTGAGTTTACTGTAAAAAAAAACTATTGATTTTACTTAACGTGATGTACAAACTTCTTTATATGTATTACATGAGACAGATTATGTGTAGATTTTGATGAGGATGACTGAAGCAATACAAGCCAAAAGTGGTGGCACTTGAGGAACAGTCATCACAGGAGTGAAGACACAAGCTCCAGATACAGTGAAGGTAAGTTACTGTATCCTCTTAATTTGATCTATCTGCTGCATGACTTATGCAGAAATAAAGTTTTTTGTATGATAACAGTAGTCTGACTTTCACAGGCACGTCAAAATGAAAGTTGGGGTTCACAGCATGCTGTCTGAGTGGGGCCTAAGGCTGAGTTTCTACAATAATAGATACAATAGCAGGTGAAGTCTATAATGGGGTGAGACTCTACTGTCATCCCTGTCTATCCACAGTCACAGGCAACAATGGCACGAGTATAGATACGTAGCACCCTGGCTCAAGTTGCAGGAAGAGTAACACTGATTCAATGGGACACATGAGTGGGTCACAGTCATATGCATTGCACCAGGTTTTCAAACAAAAGTCATTTTAGCATATAGAGAGACCTAGTGCCTAGAGAGCTCTTGCGCTTTCAATCACAGTCAGTGGGACACTATGTGTTCATGGGCTAGGGTGTAAGTTGGGCATTTGGAGGCTGTAATAATTACTATAATTAATTTAATATAATTTCCACTCGCTCTTTCTCCAGTAGGGCTAGGAGGAAACTTTCCCCAAGAATGGTTGCTATTAGAGAGCTTCAGATCCATGACATCACGGCAGAGAAGGTTCCTATTGGTGATCACTGAGTGACTTGACTGAAAGGGAACTCCTCCTAACTGACATATAAACACCTGTCAATCTATGGCACTCACTACTTCTGTACAACTGACATACGGAGTAGGCAGGCCTCATGAAGCGTGAAATTTGGCATGCTTCACTTGTGAAATAATCTCAGAAAGAAAGCCAGCCAAAGAAAGTAAAAAAGGCTGACCTATCCAAGTGTTAAGGTAAGACAGCTGAAAGCCTGTTAACCATACATAAAATAGTATAGTATGTATAATGATGTATACAATGATGTAGCGTAATTAACAGTGTAGGTGAGAATGCATAAAACAGCTATAGTAAGTGGCTGCATGCCATGTTATGGTTTGCCATGAGAGTTTAAAGAGCAAAGCAGCGACATTAAAACATTTTCTCGCTCCAATTTTGTTTAGTTGCAGACCCAAGTCTGCACCAATTTACATTGCAGACTGAAGTCTTAAACTTGATACTTGGCGATATTTGAAATACTTTTTAAGTGTTGACCTGTACACAGACTGACTTTACGGACTTTTTCCCAAATCACGAAAGTGATGTCGACGCAGCGCCAGTATAGGCATTAGAGAGTTGCTGTGGTGGCAGCCATCGGGCCAGTGTTATTTTTAACAAACTTCTGGTGTATGTACAAATTTTACAATGCCTCGTTTTATGAATACGGGCCCTATTTGTGCTACTGTTAGTACAATTTTGCATTTTGAGTGGGGTAATTTACGATATACATTCTACGTCCCCTAAACGGCTGCACTGAGCCATTCGGAGTATACCGCTAACTCCGCCAATGTTCGACCTAGGTAAAAAAAAAAAAAAAAAGCTTCAGGGATTATTTTGCTGGACGTTATGGTGCAAAGCATCCTAGTAAAATGTACTCTGAATGAGCCATCGCTTTAACAACCTGAAACTTCATAATGCTTTGTGACACCTCATGTTGTAAAGGCTTGTAAATAATGGCTGCATAAACTTCAAATCTTAAGTAACCCGGTTGCCTTGACACTCTAAATTAACTCAACAGAATGCGCAAATTTACATCAACTGAAGAAAGCATACTGATGTAACTAATATTCCACATTAAATATCTTCTATCAACCACTGATTCTTTGTTAACATAACATTCTATTTTGTGAATATGACTTCAGAGTTTACATTAACTTAGCAGAAAGGGTAGCTGATCTAACTGATACTCCATATCAGACATGCTATATTAACTACTGATTCCCTGTTAACAGAACATTTTCTTTTGTGAATAGGACTTTAGATTTACATTAACTCGGACAATTGAAATGGTTGACCTGGTTGCCTTAAAATTCTTAGTTTTCCTGACTTAATTCTTAGTTTTTCTAATTAAATGCAGTGCTTAAGTTTTTTAGACAATAGCCCTTTTCTGTACTACGTAACAGCATTTCATTCAAATGATACAATGAATGTGCAAAAATGGTGTACAAGACCACTTGCTATTTATTTCTGATAGTCCAGCAAAATGACAAGTAATATTATAATATAACATTCCTTTACATTAAACTACAGGACCATACAGCTACAACAGATTGACTTGTTTGGTAAATTACAAACCTTAATGAAAAACAAGGACCAATTAAGCTATCCTTACGTTATTGAGCCAGTAATAGCAATACATTACATCATTATGCATCCCAACAGACAAATTTACAGAACTGGACTAAAGCAAATCCTTGGCAAAAGTGTATCTGTATGTATTTGTGTCTGAGCAAAAGTTTGAATGTAAACGTAAATTGAGATTACAGCCCAGTGCTTTGTTTTTAAAAATCATATATCAACAATACAGGCCCTATTTATTATGAATACAGCTATTATGTTGCATAAGACATAAGACATACAAGTAACTAATATGTAAGTGTACTGGTTATATGTTAATGGCAAGCATATGATCCTTAAAATAAATAGGGTCAGAGGACCACTACCAAGGTGGTTTTGTTTTCTGTCTATGTACAAAATAACTTGAGAGCTACAGCACGGATTTGAATGAAATTTTTGGACATTGTGGGTTTTACGACAAGGAACAGATGATTAAATTTTGGTGGTGATCCAGAACACTGTGGTCAGACCTATTTGGCCTGCGACCTAAAAGTGTCATCTCAAATTCTATCCACATTCCACACCAATTTACCTCATTGTAAATTCAAAAACTCAAATGAAAGAATTGAATTTCAGGTTTGCCTAGTCCTTACTTGTGTTTGCACCTGTTGTAATAGAGAGAGACAGGGAGAGAGAGAAAGTCTGCAAAATAGTACATCTTCTGAAACACATGAGTAGAATTTAGGCTCTTTTTTTGTACATAAACATTTCAAAGTCCATGTAATTTAGCTCAGCATGTGCCTCCAGCAATGTTCAGAACAACTTTTTGAATGACAAATGTGTACATAGCTCCTTGAAGTAACCAATATTTAAAGCATACAACAGATCAGTAAGGAGAACAAAGTCATGCAGCACATTCCTCATGACAGGTCAAGAAGAACCAGGATCCCAGTCTTTATCCCTCTGAATGTCTCGCCTTCATCAGTTGGCTTGTCAGAGAGGAGAGAATTCAAGATCATCTCCAAAAACCCAGTAGCTAATACAATATTTGTCAATGTGAATACCTGATTGTGAAGCTTGATAAGCTCGATCATTAGTACAAGTTAAGTCTAAAATATAAATCTAAAATAAATAAAAATCTTATATTAAAAAATAAAACAGAGATTCTTATATACTGTACCTCTCATTATAAAACGTGAAGGCCTTCTCTCCTTGAAAGCAGGCAACCAGTAAGCAAGGCAAGTGCTCTCCTACACTGGTTCCATGAAACAGAACAGAGAGGAGAAGAATTAACAGCTCGAGTGAACTAAAACTCTGTTGATAATTGATTAATTAATAGTGATATTGATATTCTTAAAGCTCTATGCTGTTTTTAGTTTCTGCCCTATGACAAAAAATGAATACCTTTTTAGGTGGTGATGAAGTTGAGGACCCTGGCTTTCAATCTGAAGTGCTTCTTTTGTTTCTGAAAAGCAAGGCAAATGTAACTGTCTGAAATAGGATAAGGTAAGTGCAATACTGTAACCATGTTATATTTGGGACTTTAAGACTTATGATGGTGGATAAAGGCCAGCAAATACTGAGGGTGGGCAGATAAGAACTAGGAGTACAAGTTTTTCCTACTTTCTGCACCATGCACTATAATTGCATTCTACTATGGGATATAGCCTACAATAAATAGCTGAAATAATTCCAAAAGAGTAACATGTCATAAAAATATGAATGTATGAATGTGTGTGAGAACATAGGTGTACCACCAAAATGTATAAATGCATTTACATTACCAGTATGTTCATACTGTGAAATTTTAACATTTCTCAACAGTTATGTATAAAAATATACTAATACAATACCAAACGATTCTTACATGTAGCACTATAAAAAACACCACTTCATCAGTTTCCTGAGTAAATTATGTTAAACACCCCTCGTAAAAAGGCAAACACTCATAGATGGCAGAGCTGCTGTTATAAAGCCCAAACAGCATTAGCATTTCCCTACTGATTTTAACATTTGGTTTCTATTTGCCCACAACACAACAAAACTAAATGGAAATACTACAGACACACTAACCAACTGATGAAGCTTGCCTTACCCACCACAACACATCCTCCTCTTTACAGCTCTCTTATGCGTGTATATGTTGATATTGTCTGCTCATGTGCACTTATGATTTGTAGAAGTAACAATGTATATATAGTTGTAGTAACTGCACCATTAGTTTACATGGAAAAACAATGATTTCTTTATCTTCACTAAAGAGTTATAATCAAGATAAAAAGAGCAAACCATTTTTTTACAGTGTACATTTATAGATTGTCATAACGTTGTTTTTTTTCAATTAAATAACTTATTACTAATCTCTTAAATAACTTTATACTGATTGACCTGTTTGCTG
The DNA here is from genome assembly GCA_015244755.2 of Tenualosa ilisha. Taxonomy (NCBI): domain Eukaryota; kingdom Metazoa; phylum Chordata; class Actinopteri; order Clupeiformes; family Clupeidae; genus Tenualosa; species Tenualosa ilisha. Next base: position 3,294,823 of record PYXC01001308.1, on the reverse strand, counting down.
CCCATTAATTCGTAACTAATTATTTGCTAACTATTAAATAATGAACTACTGATGCCTCAGTGAGTCTATTTACCATTTATAAGTGGCGGTAATGTATACCGTGCTACCGTGTGTCAAACATCATGTGGCAGGATGTGGCAGTTCCACATAAAATTACAAGCTCCGACCCAAAGGAAAGGGGCACAGTAAACCCCACATGACCCCCAGGTTGAACCATACACAAGGAAACAGACACTATACACTGACACATTTGCATAAATGCACACTTACAACTTCTGTGCATCAGTCCTAAGCAATGTTTAATGGCAAATGGCCCATTTTCTATGGGGAAGGGGGGAACAGAAACAGGACAGAGGCCACGATTGGCAGGACAATGAATAAATCACACCACACAAACAGGACAAACACCTATGCAGAGGTTATGGCGACAGATAGACAGAACAGCAGCCTGATGGCGGTGTGGAAACACCCTTGATTTTACGAAACCAACCACAGAGCGATGACGTGTCCATCTCACAAACCGGTCAACCACAGAGCGATGACGCGTCCATCTCACAAACCGGTCAACCACAGAGCGATGACGCGTCCATCTCACAAACCGGTCAACCACAGAGCGATGACGCGTCCATCTCACAAACCGGTCAACCACAGAGCGATGACGCGTCCATCTCACAAACCGGTCAATCACAGAGCGATGACGCGTCCATGTCACAAACCGGTCAACCACAGAGCGATGACGCGTCCATCTCACAAACCGGTCAACCACAGAGCGATGACGCGTCCATCTCACAAACCAGTCAACCACAGAGCGATGACGCGTCCATGTCACAAACGACCATGGGAAAAGCCACTATGGATCTGACATTATGCATTAACCTGAACGCCATTAACCACAGATGCATTAACCTGAACACCCAGCATTGTTATCCTGCGTAAGTTCAACTGTGGAGATAGGCGAAGCCGATTTAAGCAAACAGCTACTAGCGCCATTTCACAATCACCAAGGTAAAAGTGGGCCTCCTGGAAGACAGTATGAGATAAAGGTCACACCAGAGTCTACAGGCTATCTAATGTACTGTCCTGCTCTGACCCATCGGGGATTGCTCCCATGACCGTACACAGAGGAGAAACTGCAAACAAACTGATTTGGTAGCATAACTTTATCCTGCCATAATCACATATGTACAGTATTAGGCATTTATTCAATGTTTTGTGTTTTATTCTTACTGAATAGATTTTTTTTTTCTTTGAAAATTCTTAATAAGAAACTAGTTGGTCTTGAGCTAAAAGTATTTATATAGTACAGATCAAAATCACATATTCAGGCAGTTTTTTGTACACTCTCTATTTTGACCCATTCTATATACCAATAATCTTATATAAAGATTCAGTAGTTTATCAAGGATTTACCAAGAATAACTTGAGTGAGAATAAGAAATTGTTCAATGAAGACATAGTACATGTCTAATTAAGCACTAATATGTACACACATTACTTATGTATTAATATCTTGTGTAAGGTGTTACCTAAATAAAACTGTAAAACATATTTTCAGACCTTGATTGTAATTTGCACTCATTGCTGTAGTAAAAATCTCATAATCCCTGGTCTCTGCCCTATGGAAGCCCATTTTTGCCAGTAAAAAAAATGGTCATAAAAAGTCATAATTATGAGATAGAAAATTCAAAATTATGAGAGATTAAAAGTCATAATTACGAGATATAAAGTCAAATTTCTGACATACGAAGACTGCATGCTTTAATCGCTGGCGCAGAAACGAAAAGCCACTGGAAAGGAAAGTCACTGCTCACTGGCCTGGCCCTGAATGTATGCATCGTGAACCTAACAACTTTACTCTAAGATGCAAGGAATGCAGTTGAAAGGACCACAGCTGTGGTAAACATGCCATCGTAGTCTGTTTCTTGATCTCAGATCAACACCTCCACCATCCAATAATTGTAGCAATATTTGAACTGTCTCTCTGTCAGTCACAATTACATTTAACCAACACTTTTGGTGCATCCATCAGTACCCGTGACACCGATCTTTTTTTTTGTACAATGAATGCTGCCACCTCAGCCACTTCGGCTTTATTCTTTCGTCACCCCTTCTTGCTTAAAAACCTCTCAAGGGTACAATTGCTTAATACCATTCAATGCGAAACAGCAAGCAAATCAAGCATTTAATTTATGGTAAAGCCATGTTGAAAGTACTCCTCAATGTACTCTATTTTTGCGTTAGACTGAAGCCAAAATGTAGCGATTGTTTCCTTATTAACACTTTTATCTCACAATTTTGACTTTCCTAACTCATAATTTTGACTTTTTATGACCTTTTTTTCCTGGCAGAAATGCGCTTCCATATTGGTCACCTTTCCTTCTATACATATTACATTGCTGCACTGTACAAATGTTACTTGTCAACCATTCAACTGGGTAAAAAAGGCACTTGACATCGTGCCTAACAGGTCCCCTTATGAACACACATTAAAATCTATAGAGTCTGTAAGGGTGGACATTGAGACTGGGCCATTACCAATTATTTTTGCTAACTTTGTAATTTCCCAAAAGTTGGAAGATCTCAGAAGAAAACGAGCAAAGAAGGCTACACACAAAACAGTGACACATACAGTAAGGCTGAAGAGGCTAAAGATGATTTTCGTTACCATGTCTCTGGTCATCTTTACTCTAGCTCCTCTAACTATTTCTGAAGGTAAGAATGAAGAAAAAAGTGCAATTTTATTCAGAGTCTAAGACATTACGTTCTGAGGATTTCTTATTGAAGTTCATGCAAATAGTTTAGAATGTTTATAGTGGTGTAGATTCATTGACACACACATGCACATACACTTCTACTAATGCTGTTGAACAGTTTAGGAAAGTGGAAGAAATAGTAATGTAATTTGGATGTCCATCCTCACACTATAACTGTTCCATGTGTTCCCAACTTAGATTCGAATGGCACATTACCTCTGGATGGTTTAAGGACAGCTATATTTGTGAAGGAAAGAGGCTTTTGGAATTCCAGTGTGGAATCCTGTAAAAAGAATTACACTGACCTTGTCACTATATATGATGGGAGCGAAAATAAAATGTTATTTGCTTTATGCACTTCTCATCTTGGTTGTTATATTGGTCTCAAGAAAGGTAATGATACCTTTAAATGGTCAAATGGTGATCCATATAGCTATAACAAGAACCCTTCAAATGATACCAACATCTGTGTGGCTATGAAGGCAGATGGATCCTGGGAGTCAGTGAACTGCAACAATCCAAAACCATTCATCTGTTATAGTGATGGTAAACAACTGTACAAGTGACATTACACCTTCCATTGTAATCTTCTGACTTCATTGTGTATGCTAACTAAAGCAGTTTGGATTTCTCTTTCCAGAACTTGTGAACTACTCTCGGTATCATCTGATCAGAGAACAGAAGAACTGGTATGATGCTCTGAGTTATTGCAGAGCAAACTTTACTGACTTAGTCAGTATCAGAAATGATGAGCAGAACAGTGAAGTGCTGAATAAACAGAAGACGCAACCAAACAATTGCTGGATTGGTTTGATGAGGGACAGCTGGGAGTGGTCAGATAAGGGCCTGTCATCATTTAGGAACTGGTCCGTGAATACTGACTTTGCGAAAAATACTGAACAATATGTATATTTCAATCAATCTAATTTGAGTTCATGGAATATTTCCCTGGAGAATGTGGTACGGCACGCTATCTGCTACAAAGGTATATATTTAAATAGATACAGAAATCGTATCCAAGTTTAAACATACAGTACATTGTATTGCATTTGAACGTGACAAAAGTGTTGACTAATTGTGGCATACTGTCACCTTCAGCATGTAAGATAGAAAGGTAACACTTTACAATAAGGGTACATGAATATGTATTCATTAATGCTTTAATTACTGCATTAATAATGATAGGTTTATAATAAGTTTTTACATAATTCAAAAATATTTTAAGCAGTAATGTTCAACACATACCAAGTCCTAAGGAGTGTTGGTATATCAGACCTTAGTTAGCCCTCGGAGTTGAGATGTTAATGAACTATGATTCATTCATGGGTCGATTTCTATTGGTGTATCAGATCTTAATTAATGAATTGGTTAATTCTCAAGGAGTATCTGCAATTACGTTGTGCTCCGTATCTAACCCTTCTACCTATTTTTGCATCTCCATATACCTGTGGAGCTAGACATTGGCGAACCAAAACTATGAGGACGACGCAGCAGTGCGTGGTATGGATTCGGGGCACACTGTTCAGACGGCCAGTGCCTGCCAATAAGCAGGAGCACTCTCGTTCTGATGGCCATATTAAGAGGCGGCCCTGTAGGACTTTGCACTGGTCTCCATTGTGGGCTCTGCTGTCATGCCCGAGGGCTGGCTGAAAGATCGAGAACATCACACCTCGCTCTGCTCACCCCATCTACGGGGCTGACAGTCGCTCCGTCAATACATTCGAGCTGAAATCACACGTCTTTTACCATCCTGATTTTGACCAGACAGTTCATTTATTTTAGAATGGTACTGATGGCCTAGGTCAGAGGCAGTTTTAAAGTATTTTTGGCTATATATTAGATTCATTAACTAGGTCAGAGTTATAGGCCTGACATAATCATTGTAAAGCCGTCCTAAAAGTGTGGATGTGTTTACGGTCACCTTGGCTCCACATAGCTAGCAGTTATGTGCCTCCTCAAGTACAGTCATGACATATTTATACATCCACAAATCAATAGCTAAGTATTAAGCTAAGTCCCAAAAATATACTCCCAAATCATTAGCAAACTAAACTCCTCAAGTAATATGTTTATTATTATTTATACGTTAAACATATTTATACATCCACAAATTGCTATGTATTCATTTCCAAAAAACATGACATGAAGCTTTGTTCAACTCTTTATGTAACTTTACTGTGGATAGGTTTCAAGTATTGTCGATCCATAATGTCAAATGAATCATAATTAACATCTAAACTCCAAAACAACAACAAAACATTTTCTACTGAAAATAGAATTTGGTTTCTTAAAACTTTGTTAGTTGGCAATGGAACATGAATCACGAAATGAATCGCGATACATTTGTTTTAATTCCTTATTATTTAAAAGTGAGCCATTATTAACTGAGAGAGATAGCAATCGTCATAGCAAAGCAAACCTGGGCATAGGCTAAACAACTCCAGTTTGTGACGCCTGTCATCACCGCATTATGTTAACCAGAGATATTTATGCTATTTAAGCATGGGTGTTTGCTAAATTAGGCTGTATGACATTATTATTATTTAGAGGATAAAAGATATTTTAGGTTCACTAACCGTATGTAAACACTCAGCCTGAAGTTGTTCAGTGATGTGTCCCTCTCTGTACCACCATCACGCTAATTAATTCAAAACTCAAAAAGTTATCCATTTGAGCAATATCCATTGACTCCTGCAAAGATGTTGACTTGACAACATTCACCAGAGAACCATGTTGACTGTAGAATTGAAAAAGTTAGGCTGTGTGTCTTGCGGTCTTGGCTTTTTATGTTGACTAATTGTCAGAGATGCTTCACTTTGTCTCTTAAGAAATGAAAAGTCTATATGTAGTCCAAAAAATGACAAGGCTACTTGATTTTGTCCTTAATTAAGTTCTGTAGCCTAAATGTCCACATAGTGTAATGTTCTGTCCTGTCCTGTCCCTTCTGTCTCCTCCTTGTGTTACTTCCTGTTGGTTTCTTGTCACTTCTTGTTTACTTCCTGGTCCTGTGCTCCAACTGCTCCTTTGTTTATCGTGGTCCTGTGTCCCTGTTCTGGCTCCACCCCTCACCTGTACCTTGTCATATTCATAGTCTTGTTAGTCCCTGCCTTGTTTCACATGCTCCTTGTTCTCTAGTTTAACCCTGTGTATTTAAACCGTCATGTTTCCTCAGTCCTCTGTTGGTCGCTGTCCATGTATGTTCATGCTGTTGCGTATTCCTGTCATCTGCATTTTCCCTCAGTAAATGCTGTTTGTTCCTGAAATTGTTGTATGCTTGGGTCCTTACCTTAAACTTTCTAGAACCCATGACGCATAGCTAGCATAGCTGCTAACAAATGTAAACTAAGTTAGTTAACTAACACTGTTAGTACAGTAGATATAACGGCGTAACTTTATGCTAAACATTGGGGGATCAAGATCTGTTTAAGTAAACACCCAGCAGATAACCAGCATTTTTGCTCATCAGCTCTCCGCTGCTGTTTTGTATTTCCCAGAGAGCAAAAATACCACAAATGGTGAAATAGAGGCCACTGGGAAGAAGCAACACGATGGCGGTCAGACAGCAGGCTGCCACAGGTGGTACGCTGGCATTTTGCATGTTGGTTCCACTTGGCCCGCCTCTATTTCACCATTTGTGGAATTTTTGCTATTTGGGAAATACCATATATCGCAAAACAGCAGCGGAGAACCGGTGAACAAAAATGTTGGCCTTCTGCTGGCGTTTAAATCAAATATTTATTTGATATATATATAATATTTATTTATTTATTTAGATAGACAAAGATCAGATTATTTAGACAAAGATCTTGCCCCCCCCCCCCCCCCCACACACACACACACACACATGTTTATCTTAAAGTTCTGCTGTTGAATGCTAGTACTGCTACATTTTCTTAAATCTGTAAAATTAAACCCTACCCTAAAAACATTTGTTTTTTATTTTCTTATTCCTTGGAAAGACAACCCTGCATTTGATTTTAGAGGTCACATGTAATTTTTCTTACAGACCACATCCATATCAGTAATGAAAGCATGACCTGGGAGAAGTCTCTGAACTACTGTCGGAGTTTCAACGGTTCTTTCTGCATTCTGACTAAACATGAGCAAGTAGCTGCTGAGAGGCTGATGAAGAGGCTCAACATCGCTGAACCGGTTTGGGTGGGCCTGGAGCAGAACAGCCTCTTTGGGTTCTGGGTCTGGACCACTGGAGTGACAGTGGACTGGAGCAACTGGGAGGGTGGGCAGAGGCCCCGACTGCCCCTCTCCCATCACTGTGGTGCCTTGAGATCAGCAAAGGATGATTTCAAATGGAAGGACATGAACTGCAGGACTAAGCTACGGGCTCTTTGTTTCGACTGGATAGTTTAATGACACCAAACATGCCTACATGCTGTAAAAATGATAATGCATGTCTCTAATGTGATGTGATTAAATTTAGGTGGTATTTACACCAGGAAAATCAGTTAGTTCACTTGCTTTGGTCCGACCAAAACACAATGTATTTTTTATATGTTGCGAGTTTTTGCGAGTGGACCAGAATTTCTAAATAAAACCACATGTGTGATAACGTCGTTCAGTAATTAGACATATTTAGGGTAAGGGCGGCAGAAAAGCCAAAGTGAAATTAGACCTAAACAGTAATGGAAGTTCAACCATTATTGTGTTTAACCATTAAAACGTCTCTTGAATAAGCTACAACTTAAGTTTTAAAATGCTTTACTTTTCATATTACTACAATGACTTGCATGGCAGCTGTGAGGGAAAGTATGTACGTCTCCACAAAATGTGAAACACTGTTCAATAGAAAAGTAAAATATGAAATATGCAAATTTATCATGACTTACCTTTCTGTTCACTTGCCAATGTTGTGTGACTAAAGAATAAATAACAGTTTGAATAAAGAATAAATAACCTTAAGATGGAACAATGAACTGAAGTTAATTTGTATTTATACCACTGCTTAATCAAATCCCAAATAGAGGGCACTGGAGGCACTTCATGGTGAAACACCATAATTTGCTCATGGTTTTCAGCAAAATTAAGAAGTACACTGGATATTTTCCTGTGGCGTTTTTACTTTTTTTTTTCTTTTTCCCCTTTTTTTCTGAAAGTGAAAATACCAGAGTCTATCCACGGTTTCGCTAACTTCCAAAAGGACTTCTTTCCCATCACGTCAAGGAAATAGACGCCCTCAAAAAAGGGGTATGTAAAATAGTTAGCGATGGTAATCTCTCAATTCTACCTCCTTTCAGGAAAACAAGATGCATATGGAAATATTTGGATGTCCACCTTCCAGTATGCAAATTGTATAGAAGCACAAGCCTACCTTTTTTGTGAAATGTGCGCAGTTGAAATTAATCACAATGATCATTTAGCAAGTATTTTCTTAGTTAAGACAAGATACATGACGTTTATTGTAGGTTCTTGTAAAGATTTAATGACTAAAATGAATCTAATCTAAAATGATGTAGTTTTTGAAAGTGGTGTGAACAAAGTTTAGAACTGAAAATATTTCAAATGAAGTAGGTTTTCTCCTCTGGTTTGGTTGAGCTAGCATCACTGATGAAAAAGATAGCGAAGATCGACTTATTTATTATGTCTGGCCTGTTAGTGACACTCTTTGCTTGTAGAACAGTTTCAAACTCCTCCCATCTAATGTGTGCGCATGTACAACTTCTGAAACTCATAGTTCTCTACAGAGAGAGAGAAAATCCAGACACAGCAAGACACAGGGACTGTTTCCAATTCTCCTGCTGATTTATTGTTATTTTTTATTTGTGTTTTTTACTTGTCTACTTCACTAATTGACTTACTTGGATAGAAGGCTCCCTGTTAAGGTAAGACTCTACAGCAGTGGTAGAAATTGTTTATAAGTTAATCTGATGAAATAGAAACTGATAAAACTGTTACACAGTGTGACATTAAAACCATGCTGATATAGTATTTAAATGTCTTTATACATGTGATAGATAGAAAATCACAAAAGAAATGTCATACCGAATGCATGCTAAGTCAGTACACACCAGTACGATATCGCAATACTCTAGTCCACTTTTACAACAAACACCATTCATCTGTAAAGTTGAAAGTTGAAAAACTTTCAGTAGCATGTCCTGTTACTTAAATATATCACTAAATGATCTGCTGTTACCCACAGCCTAATTTACCTGGAAACAGTCAAATAAGGGCAGTAGCAGCACTTATTTTTTTCCACTTAAAGCACTGGACATGTCATATAGATATCAATAGACAAATTTGATCAACTTCATCACATTACAAGCATAATTCCCCAAGAAAATGTTCTGACCCTTCCCATTTATGCGCATTAATTTAGAGGTCTATACACATACAGTGTACACTGTGAAATAACTTTGGCACATTTAAAATTGTATGTGGCTTAGGCACAGCACACCTGAAATGCTTTCAGCTATTCACACTATACAGTGCCCTCCACAATTATTGGCTCCTACGGTGATGAAGATGACTAAAAAAGCGGAATGACAAAATAATTGTTCTGAATTTGTCTTAGTCTTACAATGATTTATTCACAATATGAATAAAAAATGAGAAAAAATAAAAACTTCAAAGGATACAGACGCATTAAAACCTGTCCATATTGTTCAGTGGCAGGGGGTCTTGCTTCATTGCCAGCTGGAAGATTTTATCCTGCAGTGCAATGGCAGGGTATTGTTGTGCAATTTATTTCTATAGAGTAAAGTAGTGGATGGGCAGACTGGAACATGTACCCAGCATATGTGTAACACCCAGGTAGAATAGCCTCAATAGACCTGTAACACCCAGGTAGAGTAGCCTCAATAGACCTGTAACACCCAGGCAGTGTCACTCGACTATTTAGGTGGCTAAGTGGTGGCAATATGCTGTCAGAAGGGTAGGGATTTCTGCTGTGCTTGTAGGCTCCCTGTCCAATGATTGCAGGCCATGATTGTAATTACAGTTCCATGTTCTGGGAGCTGATGATCAGAAATGATGAGTGGAGCAGAGGTGGAATCAGGTCCGTAGGTCTGTCTAGGTCTGAGGGCGTGGCTTCGTAGAGCTGTCTCTGGGCTTAGTATCTGGCTGGGAGACAGCAGCTACAGTCTGACTACGTTGTCTTTTTGTGCCATTTCGGTGCCACAACCACAGAGAAGGCATATGCTTGCATGGGGACCTTGAATATGGCCATGCTCCTTCAGGTTTGCCAGGCTGACCTACTCCATCAGCTCAGCTCTTCAGCAATTGACTTGTCCCTACACTGCAAGTATACGGACAAGACAAGGCGATGGGTTATCTAGTTGCACAAGAGCGCCATCTTAGGCGCAACCTAAAGGCTTATTCAGAGCCACTGTAGGGGCTACAAGGGACAGATCTGAAGCAGCTCCAAACAGCGCTGGAAAGAGTATGTGTGGAGAAACACCATGATCTTGATCCTGACAGGCCTACACAGATGTGGTTCTCAGATCTAATTCTCTAGTGGGAGGGGAACCGTGGTAATCCAAATGCAAAATTCAAAAGGCTTAAAAGACCAATATTATGCTAATCACGATTGCATTTAGACAATTCTATACGTGCTCCACACAGACAGATGTGCACTCCTCCTGACACTTAAAAGGCAAGGCTACTTTTGGACATGTTACGTTGGATATAATGAGCCAATTGATCGGACCTTGATCCTAATTTTATTATTGATGATGTTAACAGAGTCAGCCTCTGTAACCCATCCAAATAGTTGCATGATGAACCAAACTTTATCTATATGCCTAATGTTGCTGGTGGACATGCGTAATGATGCGTAAACTGGCTGTCCATAAGCAAAACAAGTAGCCTACTATTATTGCTGCCCTCAGCAAATTCTTTGATGTCATTACAAGGCGATCCCGGTCACATGCAATTTAATATTTAAATCCACATTGTGTCATTTTTCAGGTTGTCGATTAACAAAAATATATTTTTTCATCCACAAATATGACCTCATTAATTAGTAATTACTTCCATGAAAAAAATTGCAGTGTCCATATATACGCCTTTGTATACACCATGTATATATACATTGCTCGTTGTGCCACCATCTTGAAACGTTGGGTTATGTTCTAACACCTGTGTTGGCATGTAAATCACTGCTTGTTTGATTGGATCGGGTCTCTGAGCGGCCTGAAGACTGGAGATATAGTCTCTTCACTCAGAGAAGCACGGTTACAAAATAACCTAACATTCTCTATCGTCTTGAGACCATCTCTCCACATCATTACGTATTCCATATGTATGGGGTAACTCTTTAAGACACCCCATGAGGAGTGCAGTCCAAACCCATGCACCATGTGCCATCAACAAACTATTTACGAGTGTACATTATTTACATGCCGATCGAGACGCAAAGACGTAAGACGCCCAAGGGCAGAGGGTCCACAAGGCGCAAGATCTAGCCACAAACACAGAACGGGGCCCTGCCCCGGGTTGGCCCGCTAGACGCAAAGCCAACCAAGGGAAAGGGGGCTCCCAGTTTTACTCTGGAGCCACACCAAGCACATGCTCGGCAAAGGAGGGTCTGGCTACCACATTCAGGTGATAGAATCTGGTGAATGTGGAACAAGAAGACCAAGTGGCTGCTGCGCATATGGTGGAGAGAGAGGCTCCCCTCCATTAGGCCCAGGAAGTGGCCACATAGCACGTTGAATGTGTCCAAACCCTGGAGGGGGCAGGTGTGCCTGAAAGTGTGTAGGCCTCCTGGATGGTGTCCACAATCCAATGGGACAGCTGGGACTTAAACAGAGCACTGACAGGGCAAAGTGCCAGCTGGTCGGCTGCAGAGGCTGAGAGACAGCAGCTCCACTGACTGTAACAGTCACTCAGGACCTTGGGCAAGAAGGCTTGGTTGGGGACTGTGCACTGTGAGTCTCCGTACTCCTCCTGAGGAAATGAGAGATCAGGGAGTAGCTGTCCTCACTGATGGCAAGTTCCCCATTGCGGACAGCCTTGATGGCTGCCACCATGCCCCTCAGAGTGGCTTCTGATTTACTGGTCTCTAGCTGTGACTGCAGAAATAGTAGGATGTTCAGGGGTGTGGCTGAAAACGGGTCCGTCTGGCGTGTATGATGCCAAGCTGTGAAGAGGCGCCAGTGCTAAGTGTAAGTAGCCCTCGTAGATGGTGTTTGAGCCTCTTGCATAATATGCACCACAGCCTCTGGCAGGCCTAAGGCCAAGAGCCTGTCCCTCTCAGGGGCCAGGCTATCAGCCTGATCCCTGCTGGGAAGGGATGGAACAGCCTGCCCTCCGCCTGAGATTGGAGGTCCCTCTGGAGAAGAAGCTCCCATGGCTGACCATCTAGCAGGGTAGGTATTGCTTAAAACCATGGCATGTGGGGCCAGCATGGTGCAACCAGGACCTGTTCCACCTGCATTCTGAGAAGGAGGGGGAGAAGAGTGAAGGGAGGGAAGGCGTAGAGCAACACCTGAGGCCAATCTAAGCCAGAGTGTCCCACATCAGGGAAGGGTTGTCGTTCCTGAGGGAGAAAAAGAGAGGGCAGTAAGTGGATTCTCTGATTGCAAACAGGTCAACCTCTGCTTTGCCGAACCATGACCAGACCTCTTTGACCACCTGGGGGTGGAGTTTCCACTCTCCAGGACTTGCCCCACAATAAGACGTCGGCTGCAGCATTCAGTAGTCCTTGCACATGAACTGCTCTGAGAGCTAAACAGCGGGTGAGCCTATAACCACAGGGCTGTGGCCAGACTGCAAAGGACTGGAGACCCCAAGCCCCCCTGTCTGTTTATACAGGCCGTGGTCACTGTGCTGTCGGTCCTCACTATAACGTGCTGACCTCTTAGCCAGGGTAGAAAGTGCTGAAGGGCGAGGAGAACAGCTCTCACTTCCAGGATTTTGATGTGCCAGGATAACCAAGGGTCCGTCCACAGACCGTTGATGCCACGACCAATGTGAACGGTGCCCCAGCCTACTGGGGATGCGTTAGTAAATTAGTGGCAATGAATCACTGGCAATGAATCACTGGCCAAATGGCACGTCCCCCTTTGATGTTGGCTTGATCTCTCCACCAGTGTAGGGATCTGTGAAGCGTGCAGGACACAGCCACTTTAGTTTAAGCCTTGTACTCTGGGGGCACAGGCCTAGGCCCAGCAGGCACCTCTGAACAGGGTGCATATGAAGGAGGGCAAGGGGAACTACCTACACCTTTGCTGCCATAAGGCCCAAGAGGCGGAGGCAGAGTCTCCACCCCACCCGAGCGAGCAACTTGAAGCGACTGAGACATGTGGTGAAAGACTGCTGTCTCTCTAGTGAGAGTGTAATGGTTGCCCTCCTTGAGTCCAGGACCATACCCAGGAAGGTCTGGGGAGCCAGAAAGATTCCAAATTGAACTACTTGGAACTCGAAGACTCAGCCCTCGAACGCAAACCTCAGGAATCTACTATGGTAGCAAACCAGTCCTCTGCATTGATGGCCTGCCGCACCCTTGAAACTGTGAGGGAACAAAGGTATATCTCAGGGAATGAAGGTGCATGTTGAGAGCCCTGAGGTTTAGAATGGGATGAAATTTTAAGAATATAAGAAAATAATAAGAGAAAAACCCCACTTGGGGTTCTGAACGCTTGACAGCCCTTATTGCTCTCTTCTCTAGGAGGGTGGACAGCTCTGCCCGCAAAGTCTGGGTGTGCATGATATTGCTTACTGTATTAAGGTACCCTTGTCACACAGGGTCTGTTCCTGAACTGTAGGCGGTACCCATGGGTCATGGTGAAGATGGTGGAGAGCACCCATGGGCTGGCTTCTAAGGCCAGCCAAGCCTTCTTGCACCGGGCTGTGAGGTAAGGCTGGCTGGCCCAGAGATTGTCAGGAGCGACAACGGTGTCCAGAGGGGCCCTGATTGCTGGCGTGCTAGCCCCAACAGCTAGGCAGTTACCCTGTCCCTGGGATGCCTGGAGCGGATGCCCAATCAGCCCCCAAGCTGAAGGCCCCAAGGCAGGTGTTGGCAGAGGTGCAGATGACCTGAGGCACCCAGTGCTCCTGGCACGCCTGCTAAGAGACCCTGACATTGCTTCTGCACAGCGTCAGCTGTCCTGTGTCTGTTGCAACAAAATGGCTGTGGGCTCCACAGGCACTCTCAGAAGACACTCTCTGTCTGCCTGCTGGAGCTGAGATTGTGACAGCCAGAGATGGCGCCTAACTACCCAAAGCTGAGTCAAGGAGTGGCCAGATGCCACTGCCTGCTCCTTGGACACTGAAACGAGACACACAGAGGCTGACTGGAGCTTCCTCAAAAGAGAGGGATCCCCAGCACTACTTTGCAAACACCCAGAGAGGTGATGTACATACAAGGACGAAATGGCTGCCGTGTTAGCCAGGCACTCTTGCATTGCTATGAGCTTATGGAGGGTGTCCCCTGCCAAGAGAGCATGTTAGAATGTGGCCTAAACACAATACATACCTATCATGGCCATCCTCCACAGGCATAGAAATGCCATAACCAAGGTATTTGTGGCCCTGACAGCTTTCCATAGTGGAGGCAACGGTCTTGTTTACGACAGCAGATGCACATGTGAAGGGAAGAGGCCGAAGCTACCAAAGCTTAGTAGGCCTAAGCATTCACTCCGTGTCGGACTCTCATAACTCTGGAGTTACTCCACAATAATGACCGCCTCACAGACTGTTATCCCTTACCTAGTAATTGTATACTTTTATGAAGATTGTGCTGTGTATGGTGTATCTGTAGCCTATATCATAAGATGGCAGGTTTGCAAACTGAATAGGAAAGGTTAATTGTCATTGCTTATTAGCGTTAGAAAACAAGCAAAACCTAAATTACATAACTATAGGAAATTTCAAGGTTGCATGCCCTTTGAAATGGTCGTATGAAATCTATGAAGAAAATACAATACTATTTTTACCGTCTTGTAGCCTACCTGATATTGGGCTGTATTCTTATAGTGTCAAGGGAAACCTTGACTCTCCTTGGCCCTCATTTATTTGGAAACAAGCACAGTGTTTGAGTGCAGGAATCATCTTACAACGGCTTCAAAGGAAGCCTAACCCTTGCCACAAAAGTCTAGGATATTAAACTTTATTTCTCAGACAGAACGTATGAATTGCTGACATAGACCTACAGTGCAAAATGATTTCACCACAAAATCACAGTCATTTGTCCCTGGAGAAAATATACGACTCATGCATGCACTGTTGCACTTTATTTTTTATTTTTGTTTTTACAGGCTACATATAGGAAAGGTGGTAAATGCACAGGGGTAGTTTTGTCCAATATAGGCTATAGACTACTATCATGAATATAACTTATAATTTCAAAATTCTCTGACAGGAATGATACGCTGCACTGTGAACCCCTAACTTAAAATCGTCTGTACACCATGTTCCGACTTGACATGAATTTGAGCATAAATAGCCTACCACTTATTCTAGCTCACATTTAGATTGATAAATACCAAGTTTTGCGGGGCAATGAGCATATCCACAGTTTTCTGTTGTACAACAGTTTTGTAAATAAGGGCCCTTGTGCCCAGAGTACGCTATACCACCTCACCACTAGATAGGAGAAATTCTTACACATAGAGGCTTTAACATTCATTTATTGATCTTTTGGACAACTTTGAACTAGAAAGACTTAATTCACTTCCATCCATTAAATCAGAAAGACTTAATTCATTAATATTTTAGTGTTTACTAAAATTTTTAAATGTTTTTTTTTTTCTCATAGTTTTCATTGTGAGACTAAACTGTCTAATCTGCCAAGATGCCAACTGACAAGTTCACCACAGGGGACATAGAATGGAAAACTATTTCACCTAATTTTATTGAATTAGGAGAGGTGCATGGCCACAGAACTGTCATGAACATGAAACACAGTTGTACCCTCTTTTACATATAAATCTTGTACGTAGAAATAGCCACTATTAGTGAGTGAATTTAAGCCTGGTTGTGATGTCACGTCACAAATCAACTGTAGTTCCATTGTGGTTGGCAAAGACGGCACCATTTAGCCAAATGCACCATTTCAGTCCATAGCCTAAATATGAGGTTGTAACTGGGCCTGTAAAATTGTATTTCAGCTTATTTTTTATAAATTTTTTATAAATGAATATTCTAACATCAGAGGACAAGGTACAATACTCCATTCATGAAGTCTTCTTTCAATAAGGTTGCTAATAATTGTGGAGGATGCAGTACACCTTGTACAGTAGTGTACATGAAAGTAGGCAACTTGTAGTCAAAAGCAGAGTTCTCCATTTTTCTGTATAACCATGGTAGGGAATTGTTATCAGACACTTCCTTTTATGGAACATGATTGTGATTTCTTGGTTTTGTTACATTACATTCTTGTGTGACAGGGACTGGTGCAGGTCTTGAAATAAAGATGATTAGCATAGCGAGGCATTGTTACCAGCATTGTAAAGTTAATGGGAAAAGGGAACATGGGGCAAAACATGAATTCTGCTAGTAAAGGATTTCTGGGCTACTCTTTCTTTTGAACAGAAGTGAGGACTCAAGACTTTAAGGGTTGTGTAGTAATCAAGGATCCTTGGAAGTAAGTAATTCAATTCCATTTGATTAAATTCAAAACAAATTATATGTCCCTGAAGGAAATTTGTGATCCTTTGTGAATTTAATGTGAATTCAATGTGAATTTATTGGAAATTCAATGTGAATTCAAAGAAAATTTGTGAGCCTTTGTGAATTTAATGTGAATTCATTGTACACATTAAATGTCAGTGTATTTAAAACTGACACACCTTTGTGAAGGAGCCATTGCAAATAAACACTCAGATTATCATTACTGATTCACTAATATTTTTGTCATTTCCCTTAAAGAGGACATAGATTGGAAGAATGGAGCATTGTACCTTGTCCTCTGATGTTAAAATATAACATATTCAACTTTTATCAAAAATAAGCACAAGCGCAATTTTACAAGCCCAATTAAAGCCTTATATTTAGGCTGGGTATTGAAATGGTTCTTTAGCTAAATGGTGCCTTCCTTGGTAACCACAATTAAACTACAATTGCTTTGTGATATTTGACATCACATGTAGGCTTTGTTCCAACTCCCCCATGTTTTATTGCTAATTTGAACTTTTTGATGCTATTTTTGATTTTCATATGAAGGACGGCACAACAATGCCTCATGTTCCTGATGGCTCTTTCTCCATGTGCAACCTCTACTAATTTATCAAAACCAAGGCAAAAATTGTTCTCCATTCTATGTGTCCTTTAAGCTGTGAGATCCCAAACAAACGGAAATCATTGTTACAGGCTACACAAAACCAGATACACACATGAAGGATGACTTCTGTTACCATGGCTATGGCAATCCCTGCCCTCACTCTGCTAACTTTTTCTGGAGGTAAGGATGACCCCGTGAGATTTAAAAACAATGTCAGTTTTACTCAGTCTCAGATTATGCAGACAATCTGTCCTTAAAACTCTTAATGGACTATACTGGCATATACTGGTTTATAAACCTTTTAGCTGTATGTTGTGTCTACAGCTAAAGCTGAAGATGCCTTTTCGACTAAAACTGCCTCCAGCTAACGTGAGAGATTCAATCCTCTCAGGACGATTTGCGAGGATGCTAACGATTTCTACGTTTGTGATGTGATGTGTCATCTGTATGAGATCTTTGGTTCAGCCATATAGAACAGAGGGTAACTTAGGTGCTACTGCTTTCAAGAGCCCTTTGTTCAAAATGGCCTAAGGGTTCTTGAGCCAACAGACCCCTAAATTTGGTCCACTGTCACAATTTAAGGACAGGCTCACAGCATATTTAACTTGGCATTTGTATTTTTCTTATGCTCAAATTCTGGACTATTGAATAGTAGAAACAGAGAGATAGATCAATATTTTATTATCCCATAAGAAATTCTGGTATCCTGAAACTTCCATGACATGGCATTCATTATAAAAATACAGAGAAAAATCATATTATATGTGCCATTGAGGGTATAAGTTGGCTTCATAATATGAAACACTGCAATATAAATATAAACAATATAAAACAATATGAGCAGTTAAGAGAGCAGTGCAAAGCTAAGTCCAGTTTTTGATATCTATAAAAGAGTAAAAACTGAAAAGATGTTGTAATAGAGTGGGGTGGGGGGTGGCTGTGCAGTGGGCTAATATAGTCCAGTAAGAGTCCAGTAATGGGCCCAGTAAGAGTCCAGTCCAGTCTTTGGTAGAGTAAGTAAAAAAAAGAAAAGAAACATTCCAGTGCAGAATCTGTTCCAGGCAGAGTGTAAGCGTAAGATTCTTTATTACATCTCATTATACTAGTATAACAGTAAATAAATAAATAGTATGTTAAGTGTTGAGAGAGAAAGAGAGAGAGAGTGAGGGAAAAAATGGAAGGTATTGTAGTAAAAAGACTGACAGGCCCAGGCTTAGGCTGTCATTGTTTCAGTGTTCATAAGCCTTGTTGCTCCGTCGAAAAAACTGTTCTGGAGTATAGAGGTCTGAGCCTTAAGACATGACTTGCCAAATGGTAGCAGCTGAAGCAGTCCATGACAAGGATGGCTTAGGTTCTTAATGCAATGGCTAATATAGCCCAGTAAGGGTCTAGAGTCCAGTCCAGTCTTGGCTGGGGTAGCGTTAGTAAAAAAGAAAATTTAAAAAGTAGACCACCTGAGGTCCAGGCATAGAACATGAGGTCACTGTCCGGTGTAGGATCAAGTAGACCAGTCTCTTTCACACCTCTTCTATGTGACATTGCAGATCTGTAAGGCCAGTGGGACGTTCTCAGCCTGTCAGTTGAACATGTCAGGGACAGGAGTCTGCCACTGAACATACTCCTCTGTCTGGAGAGTGTGTTGTGCAGGGGGTGATGGTAATTGTCCAGTATAGATATCAATCAGCTCAGGATCCTCTTTTCTGCTACTGATGTCAGTGACTCCAGTTTCATGCCAACAAAGCCAGCTTTTCTCACCATTCTGTCTAGCCGTCCAGCATCCCTCGTGCTTGTGCTGCCTCCCCAGCACCACAGCATAGAAGAGGACAGTGGCCATGACAGACTGGTAGAACATAAGAAGGAGTTTGCTGCAGATGTTCAAGGACCCCAGCCTCCTGAGGAAATAGAGCCTGCTCTGCCCCTTCTTGTAGAGTGCATCAGTGTTAGCAGACCAGTCTAGTTTCTTGTTAAGGTGTAGTCCCAAAGTATCTGTATGTACTGACCGTCTCTACATCCACCCCATCAATGGAGACAGGCAGCATGACCTCCTGAAGTCCACCACCATTTATTTGGTTTTAGTTGTGATTGTAGATGGTTTGTCATGCACCATCCCACAAAGTCCTCCACAAGGCTCCTGTACTCCCCCTCATGTCCATCCCTAATACACCCCATAATTTCAGTGTCATTAGATAACATCTGCATGTGGCATGTCTGAGAGTTGTATCTGAAGTCAGAGGTCTACAAAGTGAACAGTACAGGAGATAGAACAATTCCTTGTGGCGCACCAGTACTGCTTGCAACAGTCTCAGATGTGAGGTCCTCTAGTCTAACAAACTGGCGTGTTTGTGTGAGGTAGTCTGTGATCCAGGTTACCAGGCGCAGGTCCACTCTCATCTGCAGTAGTTTGTCTCTAAGAAGGAGGGCTGGATGGTGTTGAAGGCACTGGAGAAATCAAAGAACATGAACATCAACATGTTGCACACCATAGAGTGATGGAGAATAGCATTCTCCACTCCCATCTTCTCCTAGTAGGTGAACTGTAGGGGGTCAAGTGTATGGCAGACCTGGGGTCTTAGCCGATGGAGCACCAGCCGTTCAGGAGTCTTCATTAGGTAAGAGGTAAGGGCAACAGGCCTAAAGTCATTGAGTTCCCTAAGGTGTGGCTTCTTGGGAACCGATATCAGGCATGATGTTTTCCATAGTAGAGGTACCCTGCCCAAATGCAGACTCATATTGAAGGTATGTTAGAATGGCTTCCCCAGTTCCACAGCACAGACCTTAGGCAATCTTGCATAAATGCCATCTGGCCCAGCAGCTTTTGGTTTCAGCCTGTTCAACTCTCCGCTGACCTGGTTTGTGGTGATAGTGGGAGGTGGGGGACACTTGCAACACCTAGTAGCAGCGGTGGGAGGGAGGGGTGAGTTTGCAGTGGAATGTCACAGGGTGATGACAGAGGTGTAGGTTAGATGGCTGTGTTGTTAGCAGACAACGCCCAGCAGTCAGTGTCCAGTCAGATGTCACAGGCTGGCGATGGATGTGTGGGGTTGATGGCTGTACAGTCAGCAGACAGTGGCAGAGGACGTGTTGGCGTGGTTGCTGCAGCAGTGACAATGGCAGGGCCGTTAGCAGTAGTGGCCGAATCATCAAACCTGTTATAAACTATACTTATAGTATAGTATTTATACTCCTGTGAGGGAAATTTGGTCTCTGCGTTATTCCATCTGTGTATCATAAGACAAACACAGCACACAGTGGACACACATCAAGGTAAAGCACAAACTAATCTGGAGCAGTGGGTAGCCTGCTGCTTTGGCACCTGGAGAGCAATGAGGAGGTACCTTGGCCCAGAGGACCTCAGCCATGGATGTGGGCATTGGATTAGTAGGCCAGCTTTAAAAAGCTTCTTTGGCCTCAGCTAACTTTCAACATTTAACTCTTGACAGAGATCACAGATTTGGCAATGGCAGATCTTTGTGTGGACCACAGGCCAGTGGACCAGACCAGTACCAGGACTCAGCCTTCCACACATATAAACACACAAACACACACTCACACTTGTAGCATAATATTGTTGAGCACTGTAGGAAAGCATATTGTAATGTATTGTTGTCCATTCTTTCACCATAACTTGTTTCATGTTTTCCCACTTAGGTTCTACCAACACATTACCACTGGATGGTTTGAGGACAGCTATACTCATATACTATAATCAGAGCTTGAATTGGTCTGACTACAGGGATATCTGTGGAAAGAATTACACTAATCTCATCACAATATATAACAAGGGAGAATATTACAAATTATTAATCTAATCACAATATATAACAAGGGAGACTATTACAAATTATTAATCTCATCACAATATATAACAAGGGAGAATATTACAAATTATTATATCTTACCAAATCCAAACATTTTTTTATTGGTCTCAAGAAAGGTAATGATACATATAAATGGTCAAATGGTGATCCTTTCATTTATAGCAATGGAGATGTTATGAATAATAACTTTTGCAAAGCTATGACGGCAAGTGGGTCATGGGAATCTGTCAAGAGCGGTGAAAGCATTCATCTGTTACAGTGATGGTAAGCATCTGTGACATTACATCCGCAAATCCTTTCTATTCTGTTCACTATCTGTGCTCAAGATTCTGTTGTCTCTTTCCAGGTAATTCCTCTCAGTATCATCTGATCAAAGAACTAAAGAGTTTGCATGATGCTATGAGTTATTGCAGAAAAAGGTTCACTGACTTAGTTAGTATCAGAAACCAGGAGCAGAATAAAGAAGTACTGAAAGTAAAGAAGAATCACCCAAACAATACCTGGATTGGTTTGAAGAGAGACAGCTGGGAGTGGTCTGATAACGGACAGATATTACCTGACAATGGCCTCATAGTCCATTCTTCTTACATGGCTACTATTCAAAATGGAATGGGAGCCATATGCTACAAAGGTATAGAACCATATTAAGGAATCTTATGCAAGTTTACACATACATGACATACCACATTTGAACGTGACAAACCTACAGATTTCCAGTGCAGCAAAGTTCTGACTATTCATGCCATACTATCACCTTCAACAAGATCAAATGCATGAAAATGCGTTATGTTGAAATAGCTCTTAGACAGAGGCTCAGTGGACTTAGCCCATTTAAAATACAGAAATGTGATCGTAATCAGCTTAAGACAGAAATCTGAATGTCCTGCAACTACATCTATCTTATATGAAAGACTATTCAGTAATTATAAAATTAATGTTAGACATTATCTCTTGTTCTTTCAGACCACATCCATATCAGTAATGAAAGTATGACCTGGGAGGAGTCTCTGAACTACTGTCAGAGTTTTAACGGTTCTTTCTGCATTCTGACTAAACATGAGCAAGTAGCTGCTGAGAGGCTGATGAAGAGGCTCAACATCGCTGAACCGGTTTGGGTGGGCCTGGAGCAGAACAGCCTCTTTGGGTTCTGGGTCTGGACCACTGGAGTGACAGTGGACTGGGGCAACTGGGAGGGTGGGCAGAGGCCCCGACTGCCCCTCTCCCATCACTGTGGTGCCTTGAGATCAGCAAAGGATGATTTCAAATGGAAGGACATGAACTGCTGGACTAAGCTACGGGCTCTTTGTTTCGACTGGACGGTCTAGTGATTGAAACCGTACACCTACTCTCTACCACTACTGGCTCTATTCATTTTCATTAGACTAAGGTACTAGTATGGCCTCTTTCAATGTGCTACTGTTTCAATGCGCTACTGTCTCCAACAACCTCAAAAAAGGAGGGGAACATGGGAAACAAAAAAAAATGTAGTCGGAAGAATCTGTGTACAGCAAAGGTAAATACAGGGTTTCTTGATTACCTGTGCAGTTCAATTGTTTTCAAAGCTCAGGAAATTTTAGGAATTCCTGATCAGTGTGACTGGTTTTGGTGGACTAGTGGTCTAAAAATGAATGAAAATTCTACCTTTGGAAACATTTTCCAATGGAGAGTCAGTGACCGAAACAAAGTGAGCAAGTCTAGTGAATACAGACTGACAGTGAGTGTAATTACACACATATAGCTCTGTTATCACACATCTCATAAGGCCACATCATATACACTGTTTTCCTATCAGATGAATACAAAATCTGAAGCACTGTGAAATAAATTCCTGATATGCAGCTATATAGATATAGCCATGTAGAGTCTATAGTTAATGGAAAGAACATTATGTAAAATTCAGTTTCACTTCCTATGAACTTGTTACAGATTTTAAAAATAAACTACTTCATGTTAAAACTTATTCTCACACTTTTTAAAACATAACCATGAAATTACACAGGGCCTCACCTTTCAAAATATCTGTTAGATTCCAATGTACACTTGAAGACTGTCTAACCATTGTTTAACACTTATGTAGGCCTGATATTATGTAATTACAGTAATCAATACTTTAATTATTCCAATTGTATTTAATATGATAGGGAAGGGTCTTTTAGCAATACTGTCTCCTCAGTGTTGTGCTGAAGTCTATGCATCTTTCCTCCTTGTCTGTTTCTTACTAGCCTGTCAGTGTACCTCATGTGGGGAGGTCCATGGCTGCAGTAAAAAGACATGGCGACACACATCAGTGATTGTCTGGCCAACAGTGGCTCTACATCACAAGTGCCTAGTCAGCAGGGCTGGTATTGACCATCTCATGAAAAAGAGCTGAGACTAGGGAAAATATATACTTTGATCAAATGGATTAAAAAAGAGAGGGGTGGGGTGCAATGGAGTTTGTGTGTGTGTGTGTGTGTGTGTGTGTGTGTGTGTGTGTGTGTTTGTTTGGGGTGTAAAGGAGAGAGGAAGGAGACGGACATCACTCAAACCATGGTCCATGACCTGTGCCCATGGTCTTTGATCCATCACCTCCTCAACAGGTTTCAGACTCCTCTACATATCACTGTTTCTTTCCAAGCTCAGTATGTGCTGTTGGATTTCAACAGACTTTCATTGCTGAGGTTGCGGGGATAGATTTGGTTCATAGAATCACAATAACACTATTTCACTGTGTAGCATATTTCATAATGTAGGTAGTTTATGATTTTGACAGCCTGTATATATTTAAAGTTAATTAATATAAATCCCTATGAAGTCTGCCAAAAGTGACCGAATAATACATAAGACCTTACAATTCCATTTCTCCTCAGTAGGTTTCGAGAGAGTCCATCCCCCTTACAGCATCCTTTCTGAAATATAAAAATGGTCAGATAAGGAAATAACCACCTGGAGGAACGCTGTGTGACGTACAGAGTGCTGGATGCCCTTGCCTACCTGCATCACAAACACCAGGGATAGCCTACCCTTGAATGCAAGAAGAACCTATTTTTCTACTGTGCAATGAGTGAGGCAAAATGGTGCAACTGTGTGATGGTGAAACCCCATAGCAAAAATAGATGTTAATTTATGGGTGCTCATAATGAATCATTAATTTGATCTCCAAGAGCTGACTTCCCACAAAAAGCAACCAAAGCTTGAAAATCCCTTCGGCAGTCGCCGTAGCTTATTAATAGCACAGATATTGCACGACACACCAGAAGAAATTGGTCACAAGGGTGAAGAATTAGGGTGGATGAAGTGACGTGTCCCCATCAATATCCAACAGTTGCTGGATTGTCCCCACCAATAATGTAGATTAAAAAAACTGCATTAGGTAAACAAAAAGTTAAATTACGTTTTCTACTCATGTTAAACACATATTGCCAATGTGAAATTAGCCTTCTGTGTTTCTCTTTTTTTCTGGCTCACATAAGGTATATTTGTTTAATAACGTTCAATATAATATCAATTGAACAATAATGTGTCTGAAGTTGGACCAGAAAAAGCTATGCAAGATAACACAAGCCAAATGTATTTGGAAAGTTGTTGGAGGTCGAGCAGTGGAAGTATCATTGCCCTAGGATCCAGAGACCACTGTTCAGGACTCAATATATGTGAATTTTTTTTTCCAAAAGGTCTGCAGGCTCATGTTCTCCTCACATGAAGCAAAGCTTACCTAGGCAAGTAGAAGACACGAAGGAGAACGCATAGGCCCCACGTGTGTTGTGCTGACAATGTAAGTTATCTGGTGGGCTACTGCAGGTCCTTTAGAAACGGGTAAAAATTAACATTACCTTGGTGTTCATACTCATTTTGTCCTATTTTTGCATGGTAGATAGCCTAGACAATGCCACCAAAAAGAAAAAACTTCAACACCCAAGTAGTAGCCTAGATCAGGCTGACATTATTTAGCTATACCATGCAATGCAAACTTCAAAGTTAATATAGCAAAGTGTTATATCAGTCTTTCTACTGTGGAAAATTGTTAGACTTTGTGTGGTGTTAACGTAACCTACAGCAGCATTTCTCAAACCACTGGGCGCAAAACGTTACAACCCTTGAGACCGACGGCCACACCTTGGCCCTGAATTCACATCCATTCTTTTCTGTCAGATTACTCGCGGAGTTTTCATCACACAGACAACACGCTCATATCACGCGAAACCGCACAACCCAAGCTTTCCAACTGTTACTTGCCAGTTGCTGTGATGCGAGAAAACTAGCTTTGAATTTACATAAAAATAGCAATATTAATACAGCCCTGCATCCATCTCATACTCACTTATCTCGGTAAAATATCTCATGATCTCTTAACTCAAGCAATTGACATAGGCTACCATAACAATATAAACAGGGGAAGCCACCGATTTCAATGCTCTATGATTAGCAGTGCCCAAATAATCCTGTCTTGAAATCACATAAAATTTCTGCATTGTCGCCAACCCCACCACAAAATAATGTATTTCCTTTCCATATTAAAAGTTGTTCTCAGATTTTCTTCTCATATAGCCAAGGCACATGTGGAAATGTCATTTCAGTACCCTGGCCAGCAATAGAGAGGATTATGATGCAGCCCTGTGTCTATTGCACCCCCATTCTTCTCTGTGTAAGGAAATATGACTACATCAGGGCCAGTCTCCCCTAGAGCAACTTAGGGTTAAGTGCCTTGCTCAAGGGCACAACAGTGGCAGCCGGGATTTGAACTCACAATTTCCAAGTTACATTTTCCATGCTAGCCAGGTTCCTTAACCACTACATCACCACTGTCCCAATGTACCAAAAGATATTTCTACTTGCACCTACTCTACTTCTACTTCTTTTTGCACCTTGGGGGGCAGGTGTCAACAACTGGGGAGGTTTGTGTATGGGCCGTGGAGGGTGGGATGGGAGTCTCTCTGGGGGTGGTATTGTCCCTACCAAACCTGAGACCAAACGTACGTTCTTGATGAGACCTGTAACCTAACCTGCGGGGTTTGAATCCTTATAACCCTTCTGACTGTGTGTGTAAGTGTGTGTCAGGCCATTGGCTACCAGACACAAAAATGGCCATTTTCACAAGTTACTCAATTGTAGTTTCTCAACTCAATTTGAGTTTGAAATTGGCTGGTGCCAGTTTCTAGTAGTGTTTTGATGTGTGTGTGTGTATGTGTGTTGTGAACGGGCAGGACTCATTTTAAGTGGTATTGATTGTAGATGGAGAGGGGTTGGATGTCTGCTGCATATGTGCATGTGTGTGTGAGTGAATGAGTGAGCCTCCGTTCACAGGTGCACCCAATTTCACTGATGCGCTGCAGCACTGGTCGGACAATGGATAAAAGCGCCATGGCTTTGTACATCTGTACATATAGTGAATTGCATCTCTTAATTGTGTGTTTTGTGTTCTGTGCTATTTATTCTGAATATTACTGCCGACTGCCTTCAGACATACGTGGAGTAGCTAATTATTAAATCTTTTGGATTTAGTAGGGGACACCAGATTGCAGTCTACACCTGATTATCATGGGGGAAAGGAACAGGCAATGCAGACGAATGTAAATAATTGACATCCAGTGACTTTTATATTTGGTGATTAATAAATTAACTGTACTTTATAAGACTGTTGCCTCCACTTATTGCTTGTGTATTGTAAGGGTCAAAGTATTGTGCCTCTTGTACTGTTACATGTGCATGTGTATGTGTTGGCAGGGAGTCACTTCTTGACCATCATCACTTGTAAAGGTTATGCAATTCAATTCAATTCTATTTACACGGTGCCTTTTACAATATTATTGTATCATGGAGCTTTACAGCAAGGAGCACCCAAGAGCAACAAGGGAAAAACTAAAGGACTAAAGGAAAAACTCCTTTAGTTAGTCTAGGAAGAAACCTTGGGCAGAGATGACTGTGGTGTAGGTGGACAGAGGAAGCAAATGAGTTAGGCCAGGCTCACACTTCACCGATCATATGTGTCATAAGTGCATATATAGAAAGAGAGCGGGGGAGAGGGATGGATGGTTGGATGTACGTATGGCATGACACATGAGAGGTATGGTGCATGGGAACCCAACACTACTGCAGGGATGGTCAGTGGCTGCCATGACTCGGCAGGCAGTCCTTCCCAATAAATCACATGGGGAGTGATGATTATTTAATGTAAAGGATGACATTATCCCTGTAACCTCCCTTTCCCTCCCAGTCTCCTGACTATTCTCAACTGACCATTTCTTTCTCGTGTTTATTATTTTGTAACAGCTGGAGAGGTTAACTGATTTCTTACTTAGCAAATCATCATAGGCCTAATATCAATCAGTGTAGGTTAGGCTAGTATTCACTTTACAGAATTTCAATAGATTGAAATATTCTGTAGCGTACCTGTAGTTATGGGGCAAAGTACAGGCCTACAATGAAGTCTTAATAATGTCCAACATGCTACATTTTTGTGTGGGCTTAATGCATTGTAGTGCAATACAGTTTTATCCATGTCCAAATTATTGCATTTCCTTCATAATGAGCTGCAAATAATTCCTCCAAAATGCAGTTTCAGACATCCTAACTTGCAAAAAATTATACTAGCTTTGAATAACATAGAAGAACTGTTAAACTCATTAAACCAGCTCCAGGCAGTGGACATGTAGGGTAGCTGCCTTAGCCAATTTACATAGGCTAAACTGTTTGAGCTCCAGGAAACTTTCATCATGACTGATTAATGGCCTAGTGAGAGAAAGATAGCGATCGACTGTAAAGGTACGTCTGCACAAAATACCAAACAGGTGAAAATTTCTCTCTGTCATTCTCTTGCACGCTGTGTCTGTGGCTCGCAAAATACATTTTCAGGAGAAGTTGTGATTTGCGGAGACAGGATCTGCAGTTAAGTCAAAGTTAAGAAGGCAAGCGCCCAGTCCACAATTTTGTCTCAATATCCTCATTTTGAGAAGATCCATGTCTGAAAGACGGTAAATTTGACACAGGGACTATAAATCTTCGGTGTCCTCAATGGTATAGAAAAAATCTCCGGTGTCCTAAATGGTATCTACAGCCATGATCACCTGGTTGTATCTAATCAAGGTAAAATTAAGGTGCAAAACTTAAGGAATACTGTGATTTCTGACACAAATGGCACTGAAAATCTTTCAAATAATCTACTCTGTTATTTGATGCTGTTTGTGACCATATGGCAAACATTAAGTCTTAATACTGAATGTGCTCCAAAACAGACCTTTTGAATCCGTGTCATTATACTTTATTAAAACATCATAACATTTATTTCAGCAACCATCATGCAAACAAAACTCTGTGATATCTCCTGTGAGTCACATGGTATAAACTGCAGGTAGATGTGTCCAGCTTTTTCTGCTGTGTTTTATCGCCCCTCCTGTTTGAACTGGTAGATCTCCTCAGTCAGATGAGCTCAGCCAAAGTTCAACTTGAACATGCCTAATATCAACCTGTTGATATCACGTTTTACCCAGAAAGCACTGAGACGTAAATGCAATGGTAGCGTACAAGCTCTGCAAATGAAGGGATTTTGTAAAGGTTTTAATAAAAAAGAAAACATTTTGAGTGTTTTTTAAATCCTGTTAGACATAGCTGATACCAATGTTAATGTCTGATAAGGGCAACATGTCTTACTAGCCAGCGATCCTTTTAGGAAGTCTAGACAGATAGAAACAAATGAGAGAATGTGTGATTCTCTCCTGAGACAGAGTGCCACTCAAAGGCAGCAGTTCTAAGGTGAAACTGAGTTCAGATCCAGCAGATGTCAGATCATCTCATCATAGAGCTGCAACTCCCCAACATGGGTGAGAATTAGCCTGTGGGAGGAATCATGCTAATGGACAGAGAAGAACAACAGGCCTCAGAGACAGAGAGAGTCTGAGTGCCTGCATTACCAAACAGATAACAGTGTTAGGCTTTGACCAGGGCATTTCCTTATAGTTCCAGATCGACTCTCTATCCATCTATACACCTGCTACTTGCTGCACTTCTTACACTGAATAGTGCATTCCTACTGCCCATTGCTGTGTTAAACTGTACAACAAGTCACTGTATATCGGCGAGGAGGACCTGTGGGTTTTTTCAAATTTGCAGGAAGGTAGGGTTTAACAGTAATAGTACCATACTGTAACTGTACTGATATGCAACGAACGATTTCAGAAACACTAGAGAAGCTCAAAGATCAATAGATGGGCTGTGCATAGTTGCAAATGATGACAGACTGCAAACAGCCAAAATATAGACTCAAAAAACAAATAAACCAAACAGAGAATATTTTTAGGAAAACTTGTTGCAGATTGTGAATGATGAACAGAAATTTAGGTGTAGGTCTAATTGAAATAAGTTGACACAAGTGTAGATTAGCCTATAGATACACTTCATAGTGTAAATTTCTATATCCATCCTATAAGTTTTCTACAAAACGCGTAATTGTAATCAGCTTTTTGCATTAAAAATCAGTGTCAGAGTGTGTCTAAACACACTCACGCACTCAGAAACACATCAGCCCAGATAGTTTCAAAAATAAATTCAACTGCAGGATCAAAGTTGAATGGAAAGATTGGACCTAATTACAGTTCCCTTCACAAGTTTCTCGCCATTCCTAATTTTACATGGTTTAACTGATTGCACAATATCTGCATGAATAATGACACTTTAAGACCAGTCACAGGGATTTAAATAGCGTAATTTGAAATACAGATGGCTTGACCGTACCTAGCGAGGTTACTCGGCCGTAGTCAGCTGTGGCCCCACTCCACTCCATCAGACTCACTGTCTACTCTTGGTGGTCTACCTCTGAACCCTGTAACACCCCTTAGCCACCATCCCAGCAGAGTTCTGCTCTCTCATTCCCAGAGGCCACAACAGTGGACTTTTTATTATCTTACTCACTGGGTATGTTACCATGGAGACCTACCTCTGTGAGCTCCGTCCATGCGTGTGACATTAATTAGGAACAAGGAAACATTTTTTATTATTATTATTTGATTGTTTTTCTTAAACTGTTTATCTTTTCTGAGAGGATGCAGCCAACTCTTCTGATGAGGACAAGGGATTTGAGAGTGATGCTCCTCCAACAGAGATAATCAGTGACACTTCAGTATCTTCATATCCACATTGAACACAACCTCAATCCATATGCACACCCCCCCCCCCTTAATCTATGTATCTGTTCATCTTGGCCTGTTATTACAGATTCTTTATCAGTGGAGCATCTCAGCACACAGCTCAGAAAGCCCCTGGTGGCCATACAGCAGGAGCCGTGTGTGTGGATTATGCTCATGAGCGGATAGATAGTACGTGTGTGTGTGTGTGTGTGTGTGTGTGTGTGTCGGGGTGGGGTTGGGAGGGTGGAGAATCCGCAAGCACACTGTGTAAGGGAGAGATTAAATGCAGTCTGATTGATGGTGACACCCTGAAACCCTGTGTGAACTTAAACGTCCCTCATTACTGTTGTCCTCCAGCTATGAGGGAGGGATGGAGGGGTCGGGGGATAGGGAGGTGGGGAAAGCAAGACTTATTTTAGCTGAAGCCCTCCGAGCGGCGATGAGTAAGCTGATCGACTTCAAGGCCCCCCCTCCACACATGCACACACACACACACACACACACACACATACACACACACTCAACCCCCATCACACTCCCACCTCCTCCTATGTCTCCACACCACTGTACTTTACATCCTCTGTTATGCCTGGAAAGCAGGGAACATTTTCAGTGCATGTCTCCCTCTTTGTTTTTCACAAGGGCAACAACAGCTACTGAGAGTAATACAGGAGAGTCTTAACCCTCTATGGTACGGTGTTGCCTTGAGGCAACATGGACTTTTTCACCTTGTAATAAAAAAATGAGGCACCCCTGTGGGTGGTGTATACCTCTTTAAAAAAACCCTAACCCTTTACAAGCCAATGGGGAGGCAGATTGGTGGTCACATGCCCCACAGGTAGAGATTTTGAGTCCTTTTTGAGCACATGCACCCATGTTGCAGATCGTCACATTTCCTCTCTCTGAAAGTGTGTTTTTCACCACATTTCATCAATCAAATCCTCTTCAAAAAATCTAAACCTCCTTCACTGATAAGTAGAGAAGTATTTTCAATAATTTTACTGAAAGTATAATCATACATAGTTTAGTAAATAACAAAAAACTGTACGTTGCCCTGAGGCAACACTGTACCATTATGGAATCATTTTTGACCATGTTTGCTATAATGAGTAAAGTTAGAAGTTCATGATATCTGTAAAAAAAATGTAAGATATTAGTGGAGTTGAATGAATTTTAAACAATAAACAGCTAATATATTAATTCAATGCATATGTTTAATATTTGATTCACCTACAATAAATATTTTTATACAGGAAATTAATACAAATTTCTTTTATGGGAAGGCAAAGACATATAAAGCACAGGTTGCTTTACCACCTGATGACAGTGAGATGTTCTAATGTTTAATGCCTCTTAATTAGGTAGTTTTTCCAGTTTTGTTCAAATTGTAACACTACATAGCTTACTGTTCCCTAATAGTACAATGTTGCCTGTAGGCAACGGCTCATTTTTGTAAATGTTTTGTTATGGAGTATGAACTTTATTTTATTTTATACACCACATAAATATCTTTGTTGAAGTGTTTTTGTTGAATTAGAAAGGTTTTGAGGATATCTGATTTATTTTATGTGTGATTAGATGAAAAAGCATTTTCTCTTCCACGATGGTACAGTGTTGCCTTGAGGCAACAAGATTCTAAAACTTTAATAAAATATAATTTTTTTAAAAACTATGTTGATTTTGTTAAAAGGGTCCATTTAAAGCTGGAAAAACCATACAAACATTTTTTTTGCCATTGGGATCATAATGCGTACCATAGAGGGTTAAAGGCTTTTCCGGTGATCTTAAGTGTCTTGGGCTTTGATCTTCACACCTTTCAACCACTGCAATCTGTGCTTGGGGAAAGTAGGTACAAGTTTTAAAAAGAATGTGTCAGAGAACTTGCAAAGATAGGCACATTACCTTTTGGTGGAAAATGTCACACGTCTGTTTTCTGCTTTGCATATTAAAACTAGATGGCAAAGTTATTTGCATTCTTCTACTGAGGAGTGTCCTCCATTTTTCCTACTGTCCACCTGCTCGTGCCTTTTCAACCACAGTCAGGCTCAGCTATTTGAAGCACTGTCCGTCCAACTATTTCCTGTGCACACAGAAAGCAGAGTTTAAACAAGTTTTTACCCCTTGTGTTAACCTCTTGTTGTCCAGGATCTGCACATAACATCTTCCTGTTTGCAGCTTTTCTCTATTTTGTCTCAGCCTATAATTAGTAGGCCAGGCAGGCAGACATGATTCTGGTAAAGTGGAGATGGTGTCTCATGTGTCACATGTGTGGGTATGAAGAATGAATGAAATTCTGTGTTCCCACGACCACATTGCAGTATATGTTTTTTATTTGTCTGTTTTTGTTTGTTTTATACAATTGCTTTTGGCATTACCAGCAACCTGTTCCCACGAATGTCTCTCTCTCTGGGTGGTCAACAGTGTACCTGTCCTAAGTTTAGGTATTTCTGGAACCTAAACATGATTTGCTTCACTGACTTACATATATTCTAATCCAGTAGTTCAACTGCTGGTGCAAGTCAACTAAATAAGGAAAGGCAACCATCCAATTAAGCTCTGTTAAATAATACATGTTGTTTACAAAAACATGTTGTTAAACAACAAAATTACATTGTATAAAAAAGGACTGCATTCCAAATATATCAGCTGTGGATGAATGGTTTTGTTGATTTGGGTTCAGTTGGCTGGAAGGCAGCATGGTTGTGGCTGTTGTCGGTCCGCTGGAAGTTAATTCCTTGAGCGGTTGCTGTGGGGCCGTCTACCACCTATAAAACACTACCAGCCTGTGAAGCAGTGATAATGTCAGCCAGGGCCGCAATGGAACCTTCGAGTGGGCCTTAAAGCCACTGATTTAGTGATGATAGTGCTGGTCATCTCACAAGATCTATGCATTTTCAAATGGCACAGTCAATCCCCTTTACTTGCCCCCTTTAAAACATCTGTTTCCCATGAAAAGCAACGTGCATACCATACACTACACACTGTACACGCTGACGCTGCATACGCTTTTCCGGAATTTTCTTTATTTACTTTTTACTATTTATTTTCCTTTCATTTTCCTTTAGTATCTTCAATTCTGAAAAAAAAAGTTGTGACCATTTTTCTAATGCACCTATTTGGGATTATCGATTTTCTCTTGACTGTTTTAATGGGATGCCTTTATGAAGCACTTTTTCAAGCACTCTATATGTAAAACGAAGAGGGAAAATAGAAAGGGATTCATGGGATTTACATTGAGAATGTGACATGTATAGAAACCAGTTACACAGATGTCTTAGATCTGGGTTTAATTTATACCCACATACAATGCTAGGAGCCAGAATCCAGATCACCATCTATATATATATATATATAAACACCAAGAACTGGTGCTGATTGTTGGTTTTAAATTCTATTCTCTTTCAAGAAATGAAGTGTTTTATCATTGGTTCATAAATTTGAGACAGAAAATAATAAGATACACAATCACAAGTCTTCTTTTGTTGACATATCCATATCCATCAAGTCAGCAATGACAGTCATCCAGGCATAGACTGAAGGCAGTCAGGGAGTGTTTGAATATTCATCTGCATCATTACCATTTTACAGTGTTTCCTACTGATTGTTTCAGATGTGAACAAAAGCACTTTGACAAACATCTCACCAAATGATGTTCATTTTCTGTTTTTATGACATCTTTTTAAAGTAGTAATATAATTTCCAAAATACATGTAAGCTCTTGGTTGCAATAATTGGTAACACTTTGTGTGAAGGTGTCTACATAAGAGTCACATGAGCCCGTCATCAACATGTATCATGGACATTAATGACACTTCATTAATGTTTATGACTGTATGAAGGGTCATTTGGTTTTTGTAATGTCTGAGTCCCAAACAGACAACAACAAAAACCAAATGACACTTAATGACAACGTGAATACACATTTAGAAAGTGTCATTAATGTTCATGACATGTGTCATGTCATGCTAATGACAGGCTCATGTGACTCTTATGTAGATATCTTCAAATAAAGTGTTAGTCTAGCATTCCAAGCTTGTCTGCAGTAACTGACAGAAAATATAAAAAATCCTGGTTTAAAATGTATTTTTTCTCATTTTAACCCTACACACACACACACACACACACACCACACACACAC
This sequence comes from Tenualosa ilisha, assembly GCA_015244755.2. NCBI lineage: Eukaryota > Metazoa > Chordata > Actinopteri > Clupeiformes > Clupeidae > Tenualosa > Tenualosa ilisha. Next base: position 3,260,837 of record PYXC01001308.1, on the reverse strand, counting down.
ACCACACACACACACACACTCTAACACATTCTGTGTAACAGGGTCAGCAGACCCCTTCCACAACTCTGATGCACTACCATTAGATAATGTCAAACAAGTAGGCTAGAAAAGATCTCAAAGTGAAATTTTAAGTACTCTTGTATATGTTGTGTGTAATATGTTCTCACTGCTGGGGCTACCGCTATCCTAAAATATATACCATCTGCCACTTGACTGACTTGCTTTGTTTTCTCAGTATTCCACTATAAGAACTTGTTGTGGCATAACCATGGTGGTACTTGATTTGTATTACTAAGAGTATGCATTTAAAATGCTTGATTAGCTTCCCAAACGCAAAAGTTTACAATGCATTGATGTGTCAATGCTCAAAAAACTTCTTATGACCCAAAGTACAGTAACATCAAAGTTCTCCCTGTCCAAACTCCTCTCTCTCTCTCTCTTCCTGTCCCATACCTTCATGCCTTTTCAATCACTGTCGCCACATCACCGGTCAAGGAGGAAGCCCCCAACATTTCTGAAATGTTCATCTTGCTTTTGTGCTCCATTTTATTTTTGATCAGTGAGGCAAGATAAGGCAGGGGTTGCAGTGAGTGATGCTTGCATTGTAAGGGAAGGGTGAAGGCATGGTGCTCTCAAGAGGAAACCATTAGAGGTCGTGCCTCTTTGACCACAAAAAAATGAGACTAGCATAGGATGGGGATTCCTCTACAGAGGTGGAGGCAGTGGGAGAAGTTTCCTATTATTCTACTTTCCTAGCTCACCTAACTGACAGAAAAATGAATGTGAAATGTAAAGATTCCCAGTTTAAAAGTTATCCTCATTTTAACCCTACACACACTCAGCAGGTGATGGAGGAAGTGGAGCTCCAGTGACTTACCTTGCTAGCCAACAGCTTTACTTCATCCCAGGGCATCATTTTGAATATGCCCCCTTTGCTCAGCAGGTTTCTCATACACGCATGCAAATTGATGTTTTAGACAGTTCTCAGAGTGAGTTCCAATGATGTTTGTGCACACATGTACGCTCTCTGTCTCGCTGCCTCTGTGTCTCTCACACGCTTTGTATTTCTTACACACACACATCTAAATCTACACACACACACACATACACAAATACATCCACACACAAACACAAATGCACACACACACATTGCTCACAAACAAGGTTGAGTGGCCAGCGTGTTGGCAGTCTCAGAGGCTGCACATTCATTAGGTGGCGTATCTGAACTCTGGAAGCAGGGCATAACAAGGGGAAGTGTTGTTGTAGCACAAAATAATTAATAAACACCTGAACCGTGCCTTTGCCTCTGTAACAGAGTAGAGACTACAAGGTAGCAATAATGTATAAAAGCACTGTTGTGCTCTGTTGTCGTGCTCATAAATGCTGCTGAGAATGGTATTGTGAAAAAGATGAAACCAAGGCACACAGCAGCATCTGATTTTAGATGCAATAGCATCACAGTAATAAATGTTTTATATGATATGCCAGTGATGACTGCAGAGGAGAATATTTAAGAGCTGCGTTCCTCAGCTTCACATGAATTACATAACTGTGGAGATGCATTTTTTTTAACAAACCTTTCTGCATTTGACCCTGACTAAGTGATCAGTAAACGGGCATTGCAGGCACATCATAGTGGGGCTGTGGTCTGAAACTGTCATGACTCATGCAGAAAACAATAAAACAAATGTGACAGTTGTCAGGCCCGTCACGTCATTTCAAGCTAAAACATTAAGCTACTTGTCACCTGAAGGCAAAACTGTTCCCTCAATAGTGGACTGAATTGCCATTAATTCTCAGATGCATTTGCAGACATAAAATGCCAAGAGTTCAATTCCATTTGGACATTCAAGTTCAAAGGAAAAATATGTTTTTTATGTTTTATTTTTCATTGAGAAAAACCCTCGAGCCAATCATCCTGCTAAAGCCATGACCCAAGTTTCTTCCATGTGATGCTTCTTTTTGAAGACAGAGATTATTTTTCTCTTGATCTTCAAAAAGAATGTACAAAATAATACCATCTGGAAGGCAAGCAAAACTAACATGTCATCTGATGGCTTTCCCTCAACCAAATAAAAGCTCTTGCTCTCAAACGTTAGTGGATGAGCTGGCACTAACACTCTAGTATCTGGTTCCAGTCTCTAAACTGCCCCATTTGTGATTTGTCCTCTTTGTCCAGGGCTTCCTGACTGACATGTAATATCAACCTGGATGGCCATTTTGGCATCTCTCATGTTCCAGAGAAAAGAAAAAAACTCAAACTAAATATGCTCTTTCGCCACAGAGGAAGATGTACTGAAAGTAACGGGTGAATAGGTCTAATTACCTAACGACATAATTCAATTTCGATCTCCATCTGGTCGAGCCACTCATTCCTGAGGGCAGATTGGTTTTCACCGCTTTCGTGACACCATGGACCAAAAGCAGTTTCCTCATTAAAAGTCCATCCAAGAGTGAGCAAGTGACACTCAGACCTTGGCATTTTACAGGCTGTGCCGGTGGAAGCCTTCGACAGGACCAGCGGCTAGCGTTAGCGCTAAGTGAAGAGCTGTCTGCCACTTTGAAAATGGCTCTCGAAAGAGAGCTGTCCCCCCGATTCACACCATTAGATGAAATGTCTTGCCATTGCTGGGAAGATTTTAGGCGCATAAAAAATTGCACAGTACAATTCTGCCTTCCCCCCCCTTTCCATAACCAAGAGTCATTAAAGTAATGATAGCAGGCTTTTAAAGCATAATATCATATATCTGATACATTGACTGATGGCAGCCATGCTTTAAGCCAGACAGTTACTAAAACTTTTTTTCCCTCTCTTGGCAGTAACTCCAGAAGCCATGCAGAACCTTCATGTGCTCAGCATGCTTCCTCAATGTACTACTCAATGTGCTACTCAATGTGCTACTCAATGTACTACTCAATGTGCTACTCAATGTACTACTCAATGTGCTACTCAGTGTACTACTCAATGTACTACTCAATGTGCTACTCAATGTACTACTCAATGTGCTACTCAATGTACTACTCAATGTGCTTCTCAATGTGCTACTCAATGAACTACTCAATGTGCTTCCTCAAAGTACTGCTCAATGTACTACTCAATGTACTACTCAATGTTCTACTCAATGTTCTACTTAATGTTCTACTCAATGTACTACTCAATGTACTACTCAATGTTCTACTCAATGTTCTACTCAATGTTCTACTCAATGTACGCTCTGGTAAATTATCATTTATAATATATGCATTCCATCTTAACTCTGTATCACATTAAAAACAATAGCTACTTTTTAACTTTTTCATTAGAGTTATTGGCCATGACACCAATTAAAATCTCAAGAAATCAGCATTAGAAAATGACAGCTGCTAACGGCTGCTCTTGGTTTATGTTGTGAAGCAAGTAGGATTACTGTTACTATTTATGATGATTGAGAGGATTGTTTGTTGGGATATCTTATTTAAATGCTACTGAGTGATCATGCTGTCTTAGTCCACTGTAGGCCAAGGTGAAGGTCAGGTGTGTTCATATCTGCTAGGTCATCCACATTCAGAAGGGGCCTCTTTAAGGGCTCCAGGCCCTGCTGCTTTGGCACTTAATGTCCAAAGTATCCTTTTGGAGAAGGCCTACCAATGTCCATTAGTGCAATTAAATATGGACACTAATAACAAACAAACAATGGACAGCAATAATATATGAATGGATAATTTGTGAAATTATAATTTATGTCTAAATACCTGGCAGGCATTTAACCTGCATGACCTTGACATTGAGTTGGCTTGTTTAGATGGTGACTTTCTCCACCAATGCCCTGAATTGTAGACAAGGACATAACTGTTTGGTGCAGAAACCAGCACTGCTCTGAGTCTGACAGAGCTGACATCTGAATTCCCAATAGATCCTGAGGGCCCATTCCTCTCATGCTTTGAGTTCTTCACTTTTTGATCTCGGGCTTGAAAGACCGGTATCTCACATGGTCAGGGGAGTCAGATGGATTGGAATCGATATGCCGCATATCGCTCGAAGGTCAAATAATGAACCCTCCATAGCAGCTGAAAGACTTTAGGGATTTAGCATCTTAGAACAAAAAAATGACATTGAGATATTTTACACAGTCATACAAATAACTTTTCCTGTATTTACTCTGTCTCTGCTAATAAATCAACTACAATTCATGATCATTCCTAACACGATCATTTGTCCTGTTTAGTTTCTCCTCCCACACATAAATGTTATTTATATTAATTATGAAAGGAGACTTGTTTGGATAATATCTATTCGGGAAATTACAGGGTTCTCTCAAGAATCATGTATGTGTCAAACAGGACTTTAACACTTGGGCTATGCACACAGCCTCTTCAGTCAATGTTTCTACTCCTCTGGATGAAACAGCTGATTTCATTACCTTTGCACGATTGACAACCACAGTCACCTCAGCTGCCAGCCAGATTTGCCACAGCACCTTGGCCTCTCATGGACCTGAGTGGAAAGAAGACCTCCTCTTGCCTCTATCATTAAAAGGCATAACAGTTCACAGCCTGAGATGGTCCAATGACAAATCACAGTTTCAGCTGTGCTGTCAGGCTGTGGTGTTGGATTCAAATGACTGCAATTTTAAATGGGATTATACATCAATTTCACATGGTTATTAGGCTGCCATGACATTAAAATCACTGCAACTCAAGGCAGAGAATCTCATTATAGTCATGCCACTGACATGGTGCGTAGAAATTAATTTGTCTGGAATAGACGTCTTTGATGAAACACAATACACTCAACTTTTCAAATCTAATCACCATTTTTTCTGTGTGTGTGTGTGTGTGTGTGTGTGCATGTGTATGTGTTTCTGTTTCTTTGCTCTCTCCATTATGGACTGCTGTGAGGTGACAGAGCGGAGTGGAATTACAGTCCCTGCAAAAGATTTCTTCATTTCTGAAACACCACTCATAGTACAAGTGTGCTATTAGTTCTTTTTAGCTTCGAGGAAAAATACACCTCATTTTATACTAGTGCTTGTTTGTAATGCACTTTTAATAGCGTGTATGTATACAGAGACATAAAGCACACATTGTCTTGTCATTGATGCTTTTAAAAAATATTCTGAGTAATGAAAACCTCTGTTAATCTCCAGTCTTACCTTTTTCACTTGTGGCTCAAAGAACTCTAAGTCTGCTGCCCTTTAAAGGAGACGTAGAATGGAAAAAACATTTTTGTCTGGTCTTGGTTGAATTAGGAGAGGTTGTGCATGGCCAAAGAGCTGTCATGAACATGAGACATGGTTGTGCCTCCTTAATATGTGAATCTTGAACTTAGAAATGGCCACTCAAACATGGGTGAATTAGAACAAAGCCTACATGTGATGTCAAATATCACAATTCAATAGTATATTTTCTATTAATTGGCATGTAAAATACTCTACAACAGTCAAACTATTACAAGAGCCATTCCATCAGTTGCCATGAGTGTCAGTATCTCCGGACATCGTACATGAGAATTACAGCAATAACTCAGTTGAATTGTTAAATGTAATTGTTCTGTTCATTCAGTGTGTGAGAGCAGGGATTTTTACAACATCTCATTTGGCCGAGACAGTAAATGAACTAGGGCAAATGTATGTTCAGATTAACATTCACATAACAAGAAAGCCAATATGAAAAATATTTTAAATTCAAACTTGATTAGTTGCAAGTAAAACTGTCATCCAAAAGCAATATGGCAAGAGTGAGATCCATCTGCCACCAATATGTATGTCATGCTTGCACCATTTCTTCAGCCAAGAGTAACGCACAATCACAATCTCTCAGACTGTGAATGATGGGACAGGCCTGAGATCAGCGTAATAGCAGGCCTGGTTTATCAGTTTCGTGCCTTTATATCTTAAGCTTTGTCAGTAATATACTACACAAATCATACCTGTACTGCCATGGGGAGCAACATTGCCCAGTCAGAAGAGCACCTGTTGGTTGCCAGCTTAGAGTCAGACCGAGCAAAAATTGGCCTTTTCTACATTTTACTCTTCTCTCTCTCTGTACAACTTCACTTCTGTCTGTCTGTCTGTCTGGAACCACTTGTTGTTCTGTCTCCAACGCTGTCAAAATGTTAGCTTTTACTTGTCAGTGATTTTCATTCCCCCGCGGCATGAAGCATCGGCCTTAATGGGGTGCTGTTTGAGCTATCAACAGTAATGAATGGAATGTGGCATGTCTGGGTATTTTTGAAAGCAAATAGACGCCATTTTTGTGCTGTGTGTTTAAATTCTATGCAATCAAAGCGAGTGGAATGTTTTTCATCAAGCTGACGGCCGTGAGAAACAACAGCCAGCTCAATAGCAGTGGCAGTAACGGGAAAAGTTTTTTGTCTATTCGGTTTGAAAAAGAATGTTAATATCCTGTACGCTCTGCTCATCTCATCTCGTCTCGGGAAACAGGAAACAGGAAGCAGCAGCCTGGTTCACGCTCCCTGCACACAAAAGCCCCGTTCAGCTTGTTTACGCGACGTGCTATTCCCGTGCGGCCTCCGCCATAATTAGCGAGACAAAGCACAGCTCCCTCTTCCTCTCGAGGAGCTCGCTGCCATGGCGATGACTGACAGGTGTGGCATTTTTGACAGCGTCGGCGTCCCAGGTGTTGTGTTTTGCTAAACGCTTTGGAGGGCGCTCATATGTTCAGCATCTTATTTGAAGTGGTAGGGGAGTGGGGATGTGGGGAAGTCAAAGAAGTGTGACGCATATACGCAACACACACACAGACACACACACACAGTAGACACAGTCCTCAACAATGAACTAGTACAGTATCAGTAATGACTACTGAGATTTTGTCTCACATTGCCTCACTCTGAATCCAACCAATATTTCTCTATTCCTTCCCCCTTGCCTTTGCTGTGAAGGTCAGCTGGACATTTTCCCCATCAGCCAACTTACCTGTCTGTATTTTAATGCAATTCCTATGAGAATCAGGGCCAGCAGACTTCACTTGGCAAAGATGCTGGACACAGTCTTGGACTATGTTTGTCTTCTCTAGCCTGGAAGCATGGAGATTAAACGTGTTACCAAGCCAGTCCTTCGGGAGTCCCTCCTGCAAGGGCCCACACAAACAACAGCACACTCAAGGTGTAGGGATTTTATAGAATGAATATGCTCCCTGTCCAAATCGGTATGGTGAAGAATTAGTAATAACGGTATAAAAAGCTTTCCCTCTGGTCTCTCCCCAGTAGGAAGACCATCAACGACAGCAGTACGTGCTCTCCCAGTCGGAAGGCTACCTGCAGTCATCTTTGGAATTGTTGATGAACAAAAGAAAGAAATAGCATGGGAAAATGCTAAGTGTGGCTTGGCAGAAAGATTGCACAGATTTCATTCACACTCACTGATACAAAGATCAAGGTCAACGTGCTAACAATTGATCTGGCATCATGACAACCCCAACAAGTGTAGAAGTGTCTTTTTTGGATAGAAATTAGTATTTGCCATGATAAAAATATGAAAATAAAAAATAAAAAAGCTAGATAGAAAGAGACAGAGAAAGAGAAAGAGAGAGAGAGAGGGAGGGAGGGAGAGTGGCAGGATGAGTTCTACCTAAGATAGCAGGGACTGATGGAATTCTGTTCCCCTCAGTCTTGACATAGCTGCCAGTAATTGAATTAGCTGTCTGCAGATAATGAGGATTAGCTTTTTGCTCCTCCTCAACGATGGCCTTGCCTCCTGCCTTCTGCTTAATGGCACGGACCCTGAGCCGTAGTTCCCGCATAATAAACTGACAATCTACAGTGCCATTTCAAATCATTCATTCATTCATTCCTTATTACTGACCAGGTCTTCTTCTGATAATGCCTTTTCTCCTGAAAAGCTCTGAAAAGACTCAGCTGCAGACGAGCTGTCGAGTAGGGAGATGAGGTCCCCCAAACAAAAACAAAAACAAAGCTAAACTTTAGCATAAACATCAGTCATAGACTACACCGAAATCAATCTGGAAAAAAAAAAAGATTCAGTAGAACTCATTACACAGTCGGGCACCTTCTTCTGGGAGATCGATCCAGACTCCCCAGTGACAAAAAACAGACTTACTGCAGTCCACTTCCTCTCTAGGTCCTGTTGAATTGGGACTGACCAGTCTGGAGGTGGTGGTTGAGTGGGGTATGTGGGGTGGGTTTTTTGGTGACAAGAGCTGGATGTGGAATCCATCTTTGTTTGTTTGTGTGTGTGGTTGTGTGTGTGGTTGTATGTATGTCAGGGGTGATAGTTATTCAGAAGCCTTGACACATTTTGCATAGAGGACAGGTTTGTGCAGCTGTATGTTTGAATATTGTAAGAGTGCAGTCTGCAGTGAACAAAATCAATAGGAGAAATTCAATAGGAGGCAAACGGAGACGGGTGGATGTGAGTGGGTGTGTGGGGGGGTGACTAAGTGTGTGTGGCAGGAGGTAAGGTTCAATTTTTGGCACAGTGTTGCGGTGGAGTTAATGATTTCATTGGGGTAGCAAAGGAAAGCAGCATTCCAAAGTGCGCCACAATAACATATTGATCTTCATAAACAACGTGAACTATGAATCAGGCAGGTTGCCTTTGGGGTCTTCAAAGACACATCCAACAACGCTAAACATTTGCAAAACATTCCTTTATTATAAATAAATCATTTGTATAAAAACTGGCATGCTTCAACCATAGCATTTACAGAATCACAACCCAGGGCTACAATCCGTTTAGCCATACACAAGAGACATCTCATCCCATTATGCAGGTCGAACAACATGGAACAAGAATGAAAAATCTTCACAACCACAAAAAATACTTACAAGTAGAATAACAACAAACATGATCAACTCTGATATTTTTCATATCTGATATTTTTTGCACAATTTTTAAAATTCATTTAAACTTCTTTTTAAACGTCTTTTCCCACATTTCTCGCATTGTACTGTATAACATTTTACACTGATTTGTTTCTTTTCTTGTTCAATTTTTTATGTTTGCTTGTTTGTCCGTTTTTGTTTTGTGTGTGTGTAAGTGTTTGTGGTGGGTGTGTGTGTTTGTGTGATTGCAAGCCCATTTCTCAGTCTCATGTTTTCTTTGATTTGTTGTCTTTTTTTGTCAAACCATGAGTCTTTTCATGTTTCTGTTTTTGTTTATTCATTTCTTTCTTTTTTTTTTCTTGTGCAAGGCAGGACTAGTAGCTCCATGAGAGAGCAGCAGCCACGTGTGCCAAGGCTTTCCATGCCCCCCCCCCACCCTTCTTTCCCCATCCCCCACCCCTTTCCATAGGTGGCTGGAGATGGGCTATCGATGCTGGGGAGGAACGGTAAAAAAAAAAAAGTCTCATGCTTAGTCGTTTGCTCGTTGCTCTCCTCTTCCTCCTCCTTGCGATGTCTTCGAAAAAAAAGCAGGACGGATCCTCATGTGGGGGTGTCCTCTGTGGGGGGGGGGAGGTGTGTGCGGGGGGTGGGGGGGGGTGTCCCTCCGTGGTTGTGTTCCCCACTCAGACGGCATGATTGCTATAGCTGACGTACGTCGTCTTGCTCGATGAAGCTGCCAGAGGTAGGAAACACATTAGAGAAGGAGGGATTGTCTTTGACTCTGAACGAATCTGTATATCTGTGCTTTAGTATTCTTTTCTACATACAGTATACATATATATAGTATTTTTGGTGGGAAGAGGGGGAGAGAAAGAGAGGGAAAAGGAGGGGTTAGTGTTTCAGTCAAGTCACATGACTTCAGATGTCCCATTTCATCAGGGAAAAAAACAAAACGAAAAGATCCTCTCGTCACCACTCTCTTCTTTTTGTCATAAACATTTCAGTACATTCACTGCCGTTCCAGATGCTATAGGCTTGCAGAGGCTTTTTCCTTACATCTTTTAGCTAACATTAACATTAACATCTCAGTGAGTAGCTCTCAGTGTGTCAATGCAGTGTGCCAGCAGGAGAAAAAAAGGAGTAATCCATGACTGAAAAAAAAGTTTTTCTTTCATTTTTAATCTAAACCTCCATACTTGTGCTCCTCCCGTCAGTGCCCTAACGAGTAAATAAATGGAGGTTGACCTCGCCGGCGCATGGAGACCAAAGTGCTGACAGACAAGACTGTACCAAAAAAAAAAAAAAAGAACTGCTTTCATGTCTGACAGGGGAACGCAGCACCTGCAGCACAGAACAAAGTGATTGGGCTTAATTACTTCAAAGACTCCCATTCCCCTCATAGAGCCTCAGATCACGTTGGAATGATTAAACACTGTCAAACACGCTCGATAATCCTAAACATGGCGGAGATGGGGTGGGGTGGGTGAGAGGACGGGGTGGGGGGCAAAGCAGTTTCAAAACAAGACAAGTGGTGGAGGTGGGAGGGGAAGGGGGGAAGGGGTGGGTGTAGCAGTGACAAAGAAGTGCAGTAGTTCTCTCCGTCTCAAGTGGAACAGCACAGTTAAGTGGCGTAAACTACTCGGATACAAATACAAATAGCAACATGCATACAAACACACAGGCAGTATAGACGAAGTAGTACGACATCTCCATGGCAACTGATATGGAAACATCAGTTTAAAGAGTGGCGTTGTATCCGGATGTTTCCATATTCACAGGGGAAAAAAACAACAACAATAATAACAGCAAAAACAAAACAAAGAAGAGAGCAGAACTGGTGGAGAGGGTGTGTGTGTGTGTGTGTGTGTGTAAAGGGATCAATAGGTAAAGTGACTGTGAAAAAGGGGACCACGGTGGCAGGAAAGAAGTGGTTGAATCCAAAGTGCATATACTGAAAACACTTCGCTTTTTTTTCCTCCCTCTCTCTCTCTCTCCCTCTCTTTCGTTTTGTTTTCTTTCTTTCTTTTTTAAGTGAGCAACGAGTACTCACTG
>PYXC01001308.1:3172500-3245000 GCA_015244755.2 Tenualosa ilisha | reverse complement strand
TGCATCTATTCAAACAGTGCAATTATTCAGCTAATCAGAATGATTCATTTCACAGCTGTAAGCTTCAGCAGTTCAGTACACCTTATGTTTTAGACCAAAAGCGTGTGTGTGTGTGGGGCAGGGGGTCATCATCTCATCGTCATTCGCCTGGTTAAACTAATACATGCACTTAAAGGAGTAGGGGGGCACCACCCATCCAGAGTAAGAAGTTCCTTGTATTGCATTCAGCAGGGAGAAGATACAATACAACATAGCCAATATCCCCCCTGGTTTACTGAGTCAATTTAATTCAACGCGCTTCATTTTTTCCTTTCTATCCATTTTTTTTTTTTGGTCTCGACCAAAGTCACACAGAACAGCCGATTAGCTCTGCTTGGCTGCCCAGGTGGCTGCTGCTCTTGCTTTCCTGAACAAACTTGTCTGTGGAAAGTCAATACCGAGCATTTTTCTATTAGCCTCTTCCATAACTATCACTTAAGCCTGGGTTTTATTTCCCCCGGGCAGACTGGCAGTTCGCCTCGGGACACCCTGGCTAAAGAATGCTCCCACTAATGTGGTCATTAGGGTAAGGACACAGGTGGATGCTTAAGGATCATCGTATCAGTAAAAATAGAAACAGAGCACTGAGAAACTGTTTTCAAAATTAGCTTTTGGTTCAGTTTTAAACTGTCCGCAACACAATTATACCTTGTTTATAACAACACAAATATACATTGAACATGTATAACATGTTTATAACAGCCAAAAGCAGGCATTTGCTGTCCATGTAGGCTATAACATTTTTATAACAGTTCAAAGCTGTTACTGTCCTATTTGTTGTTTGTTTGTCACAAGAGACAGCAATGACTATGCCAGGCTATTTAAACACCAGACGCACCAGAAGACACAGTAAATTTGTAGTTCAAAAGAAGAAATGTAAAACAAATAATCCATGAAGCACAACAAAGCAGTCGTTTAACTAATTAAACAATAAACCACTTCAAACTGTTAATTTTCTGGTGTGTTTGGTTTTGCTTGTTTGCTGTAATCGATGCCAATGACTAGAGTACAGGAAGCCGGGAAAGAGACGGAGGGTTGGGGGGGGGGGGGGTGTCTGACGTTATCTGTGGGACCCTGATGTATATGGACACCCCTCTGGGGTAAAGAGCTCCTCCATCACGCGGCCATTACCGCCGCATTTGGAGCCAAATGCAGACACGTGAGAGGAGCCATTTTTCAAGAGCGCCTCCGCAAGCCTGTGTATCCTGAGCCCAAGGATCGTTGTCTTGAGGGGCACTCCGCCTTGACAATCCATTCACTCTCGCTCGCTGCACCCAGCCAGCTAGCTCCAGCGCATACAACCCAAATTCCAGATATCCAAGCCTCAGCGCCCTCCAAAACAAACTCATATTACACACACACACACACAGAGAGAGAGAGAGACAGAGAGAGAGAGAGAGAGAAATGGAAAAAAAGACAATGGTGTAATCAACTCGATGGCACAGCAGTCAAATAGCAATCTTCACACTTCTTGTTGAGACACCCACTGGCTCGCCTTCACAAATGCTCTCTCCTATGCTCTGAATCAAAGACATCCCAAGTTTAATACCTACTCAGACACTCATACTCTCTCTCTCTCTCTCCCTCACACTCTCTCTCTCTCTCTCTCTCTCACACACACACACAGCATGCATTTACAAATGCACAAGCGCCATCTACACTCTCTCTCTCTTACACATACATCCACACAAAGACACACACACACTTTCTCAAAAAAAAAAAAAAAACCCACAAGCTTATTTTGTAGCATTAACAATGCTGAGTGAAGTATTTGTTTTCTTTGTGAGGCTCTGAAAAAAAGGCAACGAATTCCTCAGTGCCTTGAGGGAGATACTGTGCTGCTCTCAAGCTCTTCTTGCACACACACCCCTCTAAATTATACATGCTGCCCAACCTGGGAAGAGTCACACCGCACGGTGTACTGTGGTGTGGTATACTGTGGTGCGGTGTGGTGTGGTGCAGCCGTGCAAACCAGAGTAATGGACTTTAATAAAATCTTCAGTCCTGTTGCTCAATATTGCATTACTACATCATGCTTGCCTGCTGCAATGAGCTGCCGGGAGAATGTGACAGGAGTGGAGCACAAATGTGTGGGTGGACAACAGAAAACACACACACACACACACACACACACACTCACACACACACACACACACACACGCACGCACACTGCCACACACTGCCACACAGACACGGCGTGTTAAGATGTGCTCCAGTTCCAAAAAACCCACAAGCTCTAATTCGACATGTGAGCCGTGCTGTGTTCACAGCCACCCCTGATCCTTGAGCCTTGCCTCAGTCATTTGGCATTCCAACGCTCGTCTGCCTTCCCTAATTAGTTTTCAAGTCCTTGAGAAGAGACAGAGAGAGAGAGAGAGAGAGAGAGAAAGGACTTCTTTTTAAAACTCCACATTTCTGGTGTCCTCTTCCACTACCCCTTCTTTTCTTTTCTGGTGTCTCTTTCAAGACCACAAGCTTATGAGGACCGATGCTGATAACGATCTAGATTCACTTTCTGCCTCTCACTTGTGGGGGATGATCATTCTTTTGGAAGGGGCCACGGTCCAGACCCGAGTGTCAGGGAGACTGGTGGGCACGGTGTGCTCCTCCCACACGCACTCTGACTTTTTACTGTCACAGTTCCTCCGCCACCGCAGCACCCTCGCTGAATGATCCCCAGACAACAGAAAAACATAACAAATGGAAAACTACATTAAAAAAACAGCCCTGTTTGCTCATAAATGCTCATATCAACATAAATGCTAAAAACATGCAAGGAAAACACATACAGTACAGACACAATTTTATTAGTGTAAGCAACTCTTGGGTGAATCTGAAACATCAGCTCTTCTCTCTCAGTCTCTCCCCATGTCGCATCCAGTCACATTAGTGGGCCACACAAACACGCACGCACGCACGCACCAGGGCTCTAAGGAGACAGGACTCAGGGCCAAGCCCTGCAGTGAAGAATTCGTTAATAGGCCAAGTGTGCAAAATATAGCTCCTCATAATTAAATCATGTTGACTTTAGGGGGGGGGGGGGGGTGAAGGGTGAAGGGTGAAATGATGCAGAACTAAAGATTCCAATCGAATTTGTAACGGTGTAAGAAACTCTTTAAAGAAATGATTTTTGACAAAACAGAGTAGTTTACTTTAATGTCACTCTGCACTGTCAGTCCCCAAAAGCTGATTTCCACTCAGTTCTGGAATATTCTATACCATCCTAAATACAATTTAATGGCTCTTTTGATCTACCTCAAAGTGTAAAACTTGCTACTGACCACATATGTTCATAATCGCAAATGCAAACATTTTTAAACATTTGAATTGAACAAACATTTGTGAACACCCTTATAAGTTCTCAAGAGGCTTCTGACATCATACATGGACCCTGGACAAAAAGTTACCAACTTACCATTGATGTAACAGCTCAAGGAAAATAAGAAATGCTCTCCATACATGTTTGTCTCTGTTCAGAGGATTTAAACCGACTAGAAGTGAGAGCACCCAGAGAAAAAGTATTGATGTGATGCAGTTTCTAACTAAGCTCTTACCACAGGAGCCCATCTGCTCCGCTTCTAGGTGGGAGGGCTGCTAACCAGGCAACACCAACCGAGCAATTAGCCACCAAATTGCTCTCAGGTGTACTTCAAAGGAGTGGAGGCAGAGCACATCAGCAGCCAGTGGCTTTCCAAAATTACATATCCCACGCTGTCACATGCCACACACACACACACACACACACACACACACACACACACACACAAAATTGGAGACCAACCTGCCTAGCAGTTCACCTGTTTGTGTCAGCAGGTGCTAAGCTCTGGCAGCTGATGGCATTCCTCAGGTGTTTCCAGGTATGCGGGTGGGACTCACTGCTGTGCACAGGCACAGTTCTTTTTTTTTTACCAGGGAACGACATTTGGCCTGACATGAGAGTGAGGAAAGCATCACCTCCACTTTGCATTTGGCTCTGACAAACATCAAACGCTCCAACGGCACACACCCAGGAAATGTGTTTTGACAGTCAGAACATGAGGCCCCTTTTTTTCTTTTCCACTAAAAGCAGGGATGATCCCCATTCTGCATTGCACAACATGAACACAAAACACACACACACACACACAAGCACGCACACATGAATGCTCCATTTTGAGTTTTTCTCTTGCCGTACGGCATGAATTGCAGATGCGAGTGGAAAGGGAGGCGAAGCAGAGCCCACACATTTGCTCGCCGCCTTCACTTGATTTCCGCTTGTCACTGAATGCCGTTGTCATAGCACCGTCGTTCCCACGGCAAACGGTGCAGAGCCCCGCGGAGAGACTTTCAATGACACATTTTTATCCCAAGTTTCACAACGTTGCCTTTGCCTGCTGCCTCTGAAAAATATGTATCCTTATTAGTCGAGAGGGTCACAAAGTTGAGAGAGAAAATGTGTGTGGAAGGAGCAAAAAATTATGTTTTTTTTTTTTTTTTTGGACAAAAAATGTCTTAATGCAGAGGTGACAGGAAATTATACATTTCCCATCTTACAGCAGAAATGAATGGCTCAACATCCAATTCCAATGACTTGGGCCCTGTGATATGAATGCTCACTGCCTCTCGGGCTCTTGACGGATGGGTCACACTGTACATGACTGTAATGCAGATGAAAAGGAGTGAAAAGCCTGTGACTGCTGCCACACCAAAAGCAGGGGGATGGGGAGGTGAAGGGTAGGTGGGTGGGGGGTTCTGATTCAGGCAGGACCAAGTCCATTACTGGCTTAGATGTTCTGTCTGCATTGAGGGAAGCAGAGGGTCTAAATAACTACATGCAGCACGGGATGTACGCATTTCTTTTTTTCCCCATCTTTTTTCTTTCTCTGTGTGTGTGTGGGCAAACATGTCTTAATGGACAGCAACTGATTTGTATGTGTGTTTGTAAAAGAGAGAGTGAGAGAGAAATGTGTGTGTGTGTTTACATGTGCTCTATTTGATAGAAATAGAAATTGTGTGTGTGTGTGTGTGTGTGTGTTTTAAATGTACATCTCTCTCTCTCTATGTGTGAGCCTGTTTGTCTGTATGAACTCTGGCTGGCAACAAAACACACTAATGATATCTAAACAAGCGCTGGCACAGCTGAGACCTCATATCTTCTAAATATGTGTGTGAGCATATATATGTGTGTGTGTGTGTGTGTGTGTGTGTGTGCTCCACTTGCTTTTTCATCCTTCTTTATTACATTGATAATATTGTTTTTCTCAGGGAGAGAGAAAAAAGCAGGAGGGACTGGCCTTTAACACTGCAAGCGGATGGCACACTCATCTACTCTATTTAGAGAAGTGGCTGATGTGAAGGCAAAACACACACACACACACACACACACACACACACTCGCACACATAAACACATCTGACTCATTTGCCTTCAGCAACGGGACCTCTACGAATCAGCCTCCAAACTGCCGTCACCTGGATGCCACCTTTCCGAGCTCTGCCCTCCCCGCTCTCCTGTCCATCACGGCTCTCATGCCGGTGCGGCGGCGGTGGCGGCTGGTTAAGGCATCCGCATGAGCGGCGGCAGTCACGGCGGAAAGCGGCGCAGCAGCCACCAGCGCGCCCATTGCACCAGATTACCCAAGATTAATGGCGCGCCACGCGAACGGCTAAGGACCTGGGCGGTCGCTCTCTCTCCCCGCCAGCGAAAGCACCTGCCGTGAATCCGTCAGTGGGGAGGGATGAATAATATTGAGTGCCGCGCTCGCCGTGACAGGCACGGGAGGGGGAGGGAGAGGAGTGAGGAGGGGTGGAGTTGGCACCCCCTTCATTCCTATGTGGAGTGTGACCAAGCGCTTGGCAGAGGAAGAGGGAGGAGGATGAGGAGGAGGAGGAGGAGGGTTGTGGGATGGGGAGTGTGCCGCGCACGCAGCCGGTCACGACCGCCACCAGATGCACTCCCGCCGAAGCTGGGGACAGAGAAAGAGGTGCGTGGGAGCGGTGGAGAAAAATAGAGAGAGAGCGAGGGAGAGAGGAAAAGAGTGAGAGTGTGAGACAGGCACAGAAAAAAGAAGAAGCAACAGAGTAAAAAGAAGAGCTAGAGAGAGAGCGAGAGAGAGCTGAAAAGACAGAAAGATGAAGAGAGGGCTAAAGAGAAGGAGGGAGGGAGCGAGAGAGAAAGAGAGAGAGAAATGAGCAAAAAGGAGACAAGCCATCTGGTTGGGAGAGAGATGGAGGAGGGACAGAGAGAGAGAGAGCTGAGGTGAAGAGCTGGCATCAAAGGAGGAGGGGATAAGAGAAAGAGTAATGGGAAGGCCAAGCAAAACTGGTGAATAAAAAACGTGTGAATAAAAATATGCATCAAAAGAAAAGAACAGAAGTTCAGGAAAAGATGAGCCGGACAGGTAGCATCAATTGCAGAGGAGGTATGATGGGGGTGCTTTTGGCACATTGAAAAAGTCTACAAGGACATAATGGTGGTGTGGGCCCACTATGTCTCTCAGGTTTTAAATCACAAAGCCCTCTCTCTCTCTGTCTCTCTCTCTCTCTTTCTCTCTTTCCCTCCATCACAGCGCTCCCCCAGCATGCTCGTAATTACCCCGACTGGAGTGTCTGAAACCACCATTTTCACCTAACCCACGGCACCATGCCGAGCTCTGCCTTCAAAGCCGTATCATTTACAATTATGTAGAGTGACTGCGTAACAAAGCGGCCGCCTCGTCTGCTCCAACACCCCCCCCCAACATACACACACACACACACACACACACACTTTCTTACCTGTTTTACATTAACAATTCCCTCTGGAGCACCTGAGGGAAAAGAAAGGCTTATTTGCAAACGGGGTTCCATTTCTGATTGTTAGCACAGAATGGGTGAAGCGTGTGTGCTACAAAGACACGAGAGTGGTGGGGGTGTGCGGAGTCAAACCCGGAACAGGTGTTCGCTCTGCGGCCCCATTCATCTTAAGAAAAACCTGCACACTCAGGCCACATGTATAATTTGTCGAGCGAGTGGGACGTCCGTCTGACTCAGCCAGTAGAAAAGGTGTGAAGGGGAACAAGCTGTGGTGGAGATTTCTTTTTTTTGTCCAGGGGGTGATTTAACATCACCACAGGCCTAGCATGGTAATCTTGACCGCCTTGATGGTCACCTTATGTTATCATTGATCTCCTAGGTATTCCCCCCAAACACATATGCAGATGTGTGCGTGCACACACACATACACACACATACGTCCATACACACACACACACACGCAATCACTCACTCTCCCAGCATTCAAGCTCTTATCTTGGCCCATTAACATTCCAAAGAGCTTGATTGGATTGAACATGTCAAAGTGCATGTAACGGGTGCGAAGACGAGCGCGTCAGACAGGCAGGCGGAGGTTCAGCTCACTTAAAACAGCTGCAGTCTCTCCTAACATCAATCGCCGCCACAATCACAGCATCCGTGTTAACGCAGAGAGGAGCCGAGTGAACGGATAAGGGCAGCGTGTACAACCACGTTCGGAAAAGGCAGAAGCTCTGTTTCACCATCGCAAGGATTAAAGCCAAGGGAAATCCGCAGGGATGTGCAGAGTAGACGTGTGTGTGTGTGTGTGTGTGTGTGTGTGTGTACGTGAGATCTGAGTGAAGAGGAAGACGAGTTTGTGTTTGTGTGTGTGTGTGTGTGCGTGTGTGAGATCTGAGTGAGGAGGAAGACGAGTTTGTGTGTGTGTGTGTGTGTGTACGTGTGTGTGATCTGTGTGAGGACGAGCCCAAGCTGAGAAGGTTTTCTTCTCTTTTTTTCCTGAGCTTTTGCAGTATGTAGATGCATGAGCGAGCTCGTTTGTAGTCATCTGACATCACCTTCCAGAGCAGTGGGGCTACTCTTACTTTCCAGTGGGAACAAAGCCCACGTCTCGTCTGGTATGCAAACCAAACAGTCTAAAAAGACACATACACACACACACACACGCACACGCACACGCACACGCACACGCACACACACACACACACACAGTTAAAACTGTGCTTACAGGAAGGTTTTGATTTGAATTCATTTGTTTACATTCCCCTGTTAAATGGCACACACAACATACCTCGCCAGCAAGCAGCTTTCACAGTCTCGGCGATATATATAGTCGTCGAATTACAGCAACGACTCGAAAGCGAATCAGTTGATGACTTGCTTTTTTCGCTAGTCCTTCGCCCTCTCCCAACCTCCCTCTTGTGACACAGCTATGTTTTTATGAAATAATTCATGCAGTGATTTTCTCATTACGGGCAGTAATGACTGAGAACAACACCACGCTGTTCACAGAGACTCCCAATCATTCCTCACGGTGACTGGAAACACTGTGTGGTGTTTGGTCACTGCGTAATTGGTATATCTATAAGTGTCTTTCTCTCGCTCTTTCCGTCACTCTTTCTCTCTCTCAGTCTCACTCCATCTTTATCTCTTCATCCCTCTCTCTCCCTGTGTCTCTACATCTCTCTTTCTTCCTCCCCCTCTCTCTCTCTGTCTCCATCTCTCTGTTTATCTTGCCTGTGAAAAGGTACTGTCTGTGGTCCTCCTGAAGATGGCTAATGATGTCAGGCCAGTTGGCTGCCGTAATGAGGTCTCGTCTTAAGAAGGCAACGAGTGGTGGGGGGAGAAAGGGGAGAGAAGGGAGGCCGAGGAGGAGGAAGGGGGTGGGGAGAAGTGGAGGGCGAAGGCGTGAGAGAGACAGACAGACAGACAGACAGACAGACAGACAGACAGAGAGAGTAACAGAAAGCAAGACAGAGGACTCAAGTGAGAGAGCTCATTACGTTGCTCTGTTGTCTGCTCAGCTCCCAGTGTCTGGAGTCTCTCTCTCTCACACACACATACACACACACACACACACACACACACACACAAACTCATTCAACATCAGCACAGACATACAGGCTAAGTCTAGATATACAAGGCTATGTTTTCACCCTTGCCATTCTTCTGTTCACACTATGAAACCCAGCATCCCCAACCACACAGCTGGATTACTCAGGTCTAATTGCCTATAAAAGACTTTGTGTTTTACTTACTTACAGGCAGCTCTCCAGGCCGCCTTTCCTTAAGGACCACATTTACTGACAACTAAAGTATCCCACATCTAACTACAATGTACCACAGCAGGTCGAAACCACAGCTCACATTATTCAGCATTTGCTGAATAATTAAGAACCACAAAGGCTTTTTTTCAGTCAGTGGAAATACTATACTTTGAGTAGTTTTGTGTGGAAGTTGAGTTGAGAGAGAAACCTGTGTGTGTGTGTGTGTGGTGTGTGTGTGTGTGTGTGTGTGGCCCAGAGTAAGAAAACACACAAATGTTTTCACTCTATGTGCTCCATAAATGTGCTCCACTGGGAGTAAGAAGTAAGCAAACAGTTTGTTTATTTCCTTTAACAGTATTGTTGCTAGCCCAAGTCTTCCTAGCTATGTGTGTGTGCTGAGCTATTCCATCCATATGCTAATAGCTACACAGCTGTTGCCAAAATAACCTGAAATGATCCCTTGAAAAATATCCTAATCCCTGAAACAATACAAATTAGTCTCTTTGCAATGCTACTGGCAAAACTGGATGAACAGCCCAATCAGCTGAGAACTGTTTGGCTGCTTCCTGGAAATGATTGTTTTTTTTGCTCTCTGTCCAAGCTTCAGACCCGACCATAAAACCAACTGATCCAAAAACAATCATACGGCACTCTGAATCAATCATAAACTTTTACGATCGAACAACGGACAAAACATTTTTGGGGGTAGGCAGTATGAGAGGGGCGGCTTACCCTTTCTGCTGACTGTGCCGTTCCGAAGAAGATGGGTATAAAAGCTAGCCAAATGATGCAGGTAGTGTACATAGTAAATCCAATGGGCTTGGCCTCGTTGAAGGTCTCGGGCACGCCCCGCGTCTTGATGGCGTAAACAGTGCATGTGACCATCAAGAGGATGCTGTAGCCCAGTGAGCAGATGAGGGACAGGTCCGAGATGTCGCACTTGAGCACGCCGCGGGCGTAGAAGGGGTCCTGGGTGCGCTGCTCGTCGTAGTCCACCACGATGTGTGGCGGGTCGCGGGCGAACCACACCAGCACGCCCAGCAGCTGCACGGAGATGAGGCTGAAGGTGATGACGAGCTGCGAGGCGGGGCTGATGAAGCGAGGTGCCGTCACCGACTTCTTACCCTGCTCAAAGATGCGGTGGATGCGGTTGGTCTTGGTGAGCAGCGCCGCGTAGCTGAAGCACATGCCCAGCCCGAGAAAGATGCGTCGGAACGAGCAAACGGCCACGTCAGGCGCGGCGATCATCAGGAAGGTGATGGCGTAGCACAGGAAGATGCCCGTGAGCAAGACGTAGCTCATCTCGCGGCCCGAGGCCCGCACGATGGGCGTGTCGTTGTAGCGCACGAAGGTGACGATGACGAAGGTGGTGGCCAGGATGCCCAGTACCGAGACGAAGACGGGCACCACGGCCCAGGGCGAGTGCCACTCCAGCTTGATGATGGGGATGGGCTGGCAGCCCGTGCGGTTGGCGTCGGGCCGCTCTTCGAACGGGCACAGCTCGCACGTCAGCTCGCTGGCCTGGTAGTGGTAGCCCTCGCAGCGCTCGCAGTGCCAGCAGCACGGGACGCCCTTCACGATCTTCTTCCGCTCGCCCGTGCGGCACGGAGCGCTGCAGATGGACAGCGGCAGTGAGGGGTCCCGCGTCCGCCAGTGCATGGCATCCACCTGGGCATGGAGACAGAAGAGACAGACAGAGAGAGAGGCAGAAAGAGGGAGAAAGAGAAAGACAAAAAGAGAGAAAGCGAGAGAGAGAGAGAGATCAAGATAGAGGGAAACAGAAATTTACAGCAAAAGGAAAAGTAAGCAAAACAGAATTTTGTTGGAGGAAAAATCTAGCATCCGCCATCCACCTGTACATGCACTAGAGACAAACGGACAGACAGAATGGCACAGAGGGGGAAAGGGAATGCAGCGCAACGGACGAAGGTAAAGATCAAATGAAAGAGAAAACTAGAGGCATTTGTGGAAAGGCAGAGAAAGAGTGAGAGAGGTAGAGAAGAAGAAGAAAGAGGAAGGGGGATGGACAGGACTGTCAGGCCCAGCTGTGAAAAAGTGAAAACCAATACTTCCTACTCCACAGCCTCAGCCAGAGGGAATGACACGTCCACTCGCACGGCACAATTACAAGTGACACACGGCCGTCACCCCAGCCCTCATAGACTGGCAGTGAGAACGGGAAGCTGTTACCGTTGGAGAACCAGCTGAGGGATATCTCTTCAAGTATTTAGCCGAGCCAGCACTCGGAGCAAGTGGCTCGAGCACTTCATGAGGCATTTCTCAGACTAAGGCGGGACAACCGCGGGACAGAATCGTTTTTGACACAAATAGGGCAGTTGCTTTCTGTTTGCAATAATGTGATTGAAAGTTTTCTGACATAATGACAGATGCCTTAGACGCATTTTGTTGTCTTGCTACAGTAATCTAATATAGATTAAGCGAAACAATCAGATTTTTTTTTTGTTGTTTTTCTTATGAAGTGATGATTTTTGACAGGCTTTGCGAAGCAGAAGGAGACATTTGTTAAGCTGATAAAATGGCATTCTAGGAAAGCAAATTATAATTGATTACACTGCTAGATCCTCCCACAGCAAGGCACTCTCTGTGGCCTGTTCCAGAAGAGGAGAGTCTGTATGGAAGTACAAGGCAAAAACCAGACAGAATTAGGAGGGCTAGACAGATCTGGTGTAATTACGGAAAACTTCCAAATGAACATCTCGCCTAATGCGACTTATCACATTAAACATTATGTGCAAATAAGCAAATGAAAGTGCAGCTTTCTCCCACAATAATCCTTCAGGGAATGGACGTTTTTTTCCCTTCATCTGTCTTTATTTCATAGCCATACTCCGACGACAAGAAGTGGGAAAAAAATTGCATTAGATGACCGTGCGTAATTAATTAGGCTTTATTTGTCTCGCTCCTCAGCCTACACAAACACTTCTGATTGGAGCGAACAGGCGAGGGGTGGGGGGTTGGGGGTGGGGTGGGTTGCAAGGCGAAGTCGCTGCAGGACTGTGCCAAGGCTGATGCTAACACGCCCTCCTCCCTTTCCCCCCCCCATGCCAAATTAACAGACGTAAACCACTCGACCACTGCCAACACATGGCTGCCATTTTCCATGTGTGGAAAAGAATTTGAAATTGTAAAGAGTTTAGCGTGCACCGTGGGAATCAGAAGGAATTGGAGTGATAGACTTTGTAGACTTCCTCTTGAAACTTCTTGAAGAACTCTTGCTGATTACCTGCTTTATGCTGCACACCTGTACGCTGACCATCAGGGGGAAACAACAGCACAGACTGTTTCTCCAACAAGATTTTCCAGGAAAACAAGACAAAGAACATCACTACTAATGGACAAACAACCCCTTCTCACCCACCCCTTCACATACACAAATACTCTCACACACTCCACTGCACACTCTACATCCGACCAGCTTTCTGTTTACCGGTTTGCCATTCTTTCCCTTCAACAAAACGCCATTTTAATCCCTCTCTCTTTCTCTCTATATCTTTCCATCTCTGTCTTCTGTCCTCCCCTCCTCCCTGCTCATCTCCGCCACACTAGTATTTTGGCCATGGAAATTTTGCTCATTTAGGAATCCATTAGTTTTTGTTTTTCAGTCAGGCATAAAAGCATTAAGCTCCTATTAGTCTCCTCATCTTTCATCCTGCCAGCTAATGAAGCCCTCTGTGTATTTCCCATCAGCGTAATTGCCAGCAAGGTGGGTATCCTTGCCGCGAAAAAATCCTAACGGCGGCAAAAATATTCACCTGTATACAGCAAGTGAAGGCCTCTGGGAACCTGTAATGATTCGTATGACGACAAAGAAATGAGGGGTGAGATTTTGGGGTGAGGAGGATTTTTTTTTTTTTTATTAACTCTGGCTCCTGGCCTTACGTTCAAGTGCAGTTTGTTGGACCAGTGACCGATGACTTTGTACTCTGCGGTGGACTTATTGTTCATCTGGTACTGGAAGATGTCGTAGCGTCCCGGCGCATCGCCGTTCTCGTTGAATACCACGGAGTCCCAGCGGTTCCTGGAGGGAAGGATAGAGAAGAAGAGAAAGAAAGAAAGGAGAGAGGCAGAAGAAAGGAGAGAGTCAGAGGACCCATATTGTGACTCTGCACTGGAGTTTGTTGCTAGCAGAGTTAACTCTGAACAATAATTGTTCATCATAGCCTTGGCGATTACAGGAACTCTGCAGTCAGTGTAGCACTGGTGCAGACGGCTCTCAAGGCAATCACCATGAAGAGCAGAAGAAAAGGCTCATTTTCCCCCTCAGCTATGCCAGTGTGGGTTTCATTTACCACGTGACAGTTTGAGTGTCTTGAAGTGTGTGCATGTCTGTGTCTGTATGTGAATGTGTGTGTGTGTGTGTGTGGAGAGAGAAAAAGAGAAAGAAAGAGAGAGAGAATAAGACTGTGTGTGTGTGTGTGTGTGTGTGTGTGTGCATACATAAACCCTGAGCCTCAAACTCTCAGATGCTCGATCCACACTTCTCAGCTCTGTTGCTGAAGCCTGAAAGCCAGCTCAGGTGTCACAGGTATAAATAATGTATTGGTGTGGCTGGCTAAAGGAGTGCAGAAAGAGAGAGATGGCAGGAGAAAGAAAGAGAGGGAGTGTGGGAGGGAGGGAGGGAGAGAGGGAGGGAAAACTGGATAGTCGGAGGTGTAATCTACACAACCTCCGCAGGCAGCTTGAGTCTTACAGATGGCTCTCTCTTTCACACACTTTCACTCTCTCCTATCTCTTTCTGCCTCTCTCACTTCCTCTCTCTCTCTCTCTCTCCTTTCCACCGATTATGCTAAACCCACTGCGCCCTCTTCTGCTGCCTCCCACTTCCACTGCACTCCAAGTGGATATTTCAAGATGGTGGGGGTGGTGGTGGAGTGTTTTCATTTATTTATTATTTCGAGGGGGGGGGGGATGCAGATGCAGACATCAAAGGAAGCCAGTAATTACAAACACACATTTCTTTTAAGATGGAGGAGTATCGGGAGTGGCGCTGAGCCCCGCCACATAAGATGGCACGGATAAGGAGTCAGTGAAAGGGTAGAGAAGAGACGTGAACAAAAACTAAACGGGTGGAGGAGAATTCAGGAGTTGAGGAGTGAGAGAATGGAATAGGGGCATCAGTACGGTAGAGCTGATAACTGAAGCACTGCCCGTACAACAGCGTGTGTTTTATGTGTCACTGTTTTTTAATCAGGCCACTCTTAATGCGATCGGCTGGAGATGTGGCACTACCAGAGAATGTTCTCTGCCATCCGCGTCCACTGGTAATGAGTGAAGGTGGGATGCCGATTGGAGAGCACAAGGAGACCCCATTACACCAAACCCCCTAATCTGGGCCAGGCCAGTCAGCTGCAAATTAAAACCCTGGGTCGGGGTGAAGAGAG
This sequence comes from Tenualosa ilisha, assembly GCA_015244755.2. Lineage (NCBI taxonomy): Eukaryota > Metazoa > Chordata > Actinopteri > Clupeiformes > Clupeidae > Tenualosa > Tenualosa ilisha. The sequence continues at coordinate 3,230,522 of PYXC01001308.1, read as the reverse complement.
AAAAAAAAAAGAGAAAAAGAAACAAAAATGATTTCTCTCGGTTTGATGCCTTTGCTTGCCCAGACGCACACCCCTCTCCACACACACACACACATACACACAGTCCTCAGAACAGACGGCACACGCAGGTGTTAATTAGAAAAGACAGGAAGGCTTGTCACCATTATCTGCAGCTTAGGGCATGGTTATGCAGTGGGCTGTGCTGCTGTGCTCTGCTCTGCATAACGTTCACCATTACTCCTTTTCTTTCATCCCTTCATTTTTCCGTGGGTGTAATCTCCAAGCTCAGCCGAGCTCAGGAACGGGCCCAGGAATGATGTCAATTAAGGGGCATTCCATCACATTTTAATTAAACCAAGGGGAGGAATTGTGCCAATATATCACCAGTGTAACTTCACAGACCCTTCCGGAAGAGGGTCACCGAGAGTTTGCCAGGGATCCAAGGACCTTCTAATTCATTCCAGGCGTGATCAAGAACATCTGAGGCGCTAAACTTGTTCACGCGTCTGGACAAACTAGGAGCTGCCCTGAGGAGGTTCTGGTATGTGAATTTTTCTGGCTCAAGGGCCTGTTCTCAAAGCACATCCTCGTTCACAAGCAGTGCAGTGTTTCAGGAGAGGCTCCCTAATGGACTATCGAGTGCCTCAGTGCTCACCGCTCGCCGCTCACACGCACACTTTTGGCCCTTACAATTCTATGATTCACAGGACCTCATAAACGTCCAAGAGCAACACACACACACACACACACACACACACAAAGACAGAGACAGACAAACATAGAGTGGGAATTTATTCTGCACTGTGCGACAAATGAAAATCTGCTGCATTCGTGAGTTTGGCACCAGTTGAGTCGTGTTACTCTGAGCCATCTAATCAAAAAGCATAGCTGACAGATGGGTTAGTGAGGCTGTGTGTTTCATTAATTTCTCCCACTTGCTCTGTTGATTTTCAAGCTGTGATGACGCAGTGTAATAGAAAGTACTTGAATGAGCGTCCAAAGTAAAGATTAATTCATACAGTTTTGCATTCATTAATCAGTTGATTTCACTCTGATACAGATTACAGATATACATTGTAATCAGGAACTTACAGCGTTAACCTATGCTCAAAACGCAGCCATCATATCGCTCAGCCAACTATAGCAACAGCAGTACAGTACAGTATGCAGGGTCTTTTTTTAATCTGACCACTGTTTTTTTTTTTAATAAGCCTCTGACCTCAGACTACCTCACTGTAATACTTCCTCTCTCTGCCCCTTTGCACGGACTTTGTCAAGAGAGACGAGCCGTCCGACGAGGCTGAGGAGAAAATTAGAGTTATTGATGCCTAACGAGTGGACGGAATAGCTGGCGTCGGTGTCCTCACTCGGCTTTGGTGTCTTAGGTGAAAATATGACTTACAAAATTGGCTCCTTGGATTGGATCTGTGAGGAAATGAATCAGTGCCACAAGGGCCCTGCCGAGAGTCCTCTCCTCTTGTCAAATTAGTGTTTACGTACCTCCCGGCATAGACATGAACACATTTTGACTTTCAGGACCCTAGCTCAGTTACTCTGAAGGAGAATACACACACACACACACAGACACACACACACACACATACACTATGTACCTGGCCAGCGGCTGGTATTTTCGGGTGGCTGAGCGGTCATTAGCAGATGTATTAAGATATCGACTCAGCGATTTGGCACCATCTCGCCTCACCAGGCGTGACCTCAGGCGGAGGGTGGGATCTTTGATTTACCCTTGACTTGGCTTTCATCATCCAGGATTAAAAAAATTTCCTATCTGATAAATGCCAAACTCATGGATATATATATATACATACATACATACATACATATAGGCTAAATAACTCCTGCCAGACGCAGAGAGTATAAGGCTATGAAGCATTTTACATAATAAAAAAATGCAAGTGAGTGGACTACTTGAGATTCACTTACTACTTAAGAGCCCAATTCATTTATTGAATGAGGAAACAAGGCTGTCTCTCTCGCTCTCCTCCTCTCTTCCTCTTTCTTTCATAAGTGATAATGTAATTTAATCAAATCACTTAGTGTACAAATTCCTGCTAATAGCTTAATCGTGTTCCACAACTAACGGTTCAAAAGGCCAATAACATCCATCCAGGTGGGTAAGAGAGCTTTTCGACAAATGAGAGTCACACTGGGATTGATTCTAAAGAACGGGCTGACGGATGATCCCTCAGTGCTCCACATGCCACACACACACACACACACCCACACACCTCTTCTTGAGTCATTTAGAGGTGGGTGGGACTCCTGTCTTGTGTGGCTGGCGTGTGGTGAAACTGGACACTGAGCTTACCAATATCCCTGTGAAGAGGCAGGGGGTGACACTGGCGGAGGAGATTAACAGTGCAGCCGACAGCTGCAAGCAAGCCCCTCTCCAGAGCTCGACAGTGCAGCAAAAACAAGCTGCTTCCAAAGTCTTGAATTTCGAAACCGACAGCAGAGTGCCAAAACCAAACAAAAAAAACCCCTTCCTGCATCTGCTACTGATATTCTGACAGATTGTTACAGAGACAGCAGTGCCACCAAGATAAACAAAACATGCAGTTTTCAGTGGAAACCCTGCATACTGGAATAGCATGCGTATGCTCTAATAAGAGACCAACTAAACCGAGCTGCAAATAAGAAACATATCCTTGTATTTTACAGCTCTGTTCTGACTTCTCCAGAGCATTTATGTGGACCTTCAATTAATCTGTTACATTTAGTCTCCTAAAGCTGCCACATCTAGCTTCACAGTGGAAGTGAACCTCGTAACAATGCTGTGGCTAAACCTGAAATCAAACTTAATGACCAGGTGCACCAGCCAACCACTCCTCTCACCCCCCTGCCAGACTGTTCCACAAATTAGGTCTATACATTGTGCCTTCACTAAACTCCATTACATCAACACAGCCGACAGATGTAATGACCGACTTGTCGCACACATGGCACATCGTTTATAAGGCATATAGCACACACAGACACACGCATACACACACACACACACACACACACACACACACACAGACAGCCCTTAATAGGGTGAGTAAAAACATTCTTCGTATTTCTTGATGGAATTTTATGAGGTGAATGATGGTGATGTCAAATTCCAGCCACAAAGGTATTCCGAGACAGACACGTGTTTGGGTTTCTTTTTTTCTCCTTTTTTAGAAGGGTGTGTGTGTGTGTGAGACAGAGAGACAGAGAGAGAGAGAGAGAGAGAGAAAGAGTGTGTGTCTTGCAGTGTTGGTGATTTAATTTGATGCTGGCCCACGTTTAGACTAAAGGAGGGAGAGCTGAGTCTCTCATTACGCGCGTGCTCCTGCCTGGCAGCTCTGCAAGGGAAGGCCAGTGTGGCCTCCAGCGCTCCGGCACCGCCGGCTTCATTAGAGCCTGTCAGAGCAGAGCAGAGCGGAGCAGGGGGAACAGACAGGAGGAGAGCGAAGAGCCGCAACAACAGCAGCAGCACTGGGCCGTCGTGACGCAGCCGGATGATGGAAACAAATGTTGTTGTTGTTGTTGTTGTTGTTGTTGTTATTGTTGTTGTTTTGTGCGGGTGGAGGTTGAGGCTGACCTGGGTCCTTTTAACCTCGACTCCTCCCCCAAGCCCTCCTCCACTCATCATTGACCGAATAGCTATGCATCACTACGCTTGTTTCCTCACCCCTCTTGTCCAGCTCAATGGCGATGGAGGCATATCCACTAACAACGTTGTTAGTGGGCGTATAATGAGGAACGGAGCAAAGCCTTAATAAATAAATATATGAGAGACAGGAAGCCCGCTGGCACCTCTGTCGACCATCATCCTCCGTTGTTTATGCTTAAGCTGAAAAACTGTGCCCTGAGCTAAATGACAGCAAAGGAATTGCTTGAGCTCCCACAAAATAAAATGATATCCTTGCCTTTTTTTCTTGTGTCAGAGGACTGTCTGTATTTATTTGACTGCTGAGCATGTTTTTGGTCCTCAGGTTGTAAATAGTCTTTTCTCCACACAATCACAAGCGACAAACCTCCACACGTCCCCATTACAAGATGTCTTCCCATTCCATTGATGGCGATGTGCTGACACAAGCCGCTGAGCCATGTGCAATCCTCGTCAGGGAGTCTAATGTCCTATTACAATCGACCCAAGCTGCTGGCTTCACCGCCAACACTGAAGAGCTGGAAGGATTACATCCGGACACAGGAATGGCGACAGTGCCACTGTCTAACTTTCAGTCTATTGAACTTATCTCAAGGTATTGATTTTTTTTTTGTTTTTGGACATCCTTGTGTGGGCGAGGCCGATGGAGGAGAGGAATCCGTCTCCACACATGACAAACCACAGCAAACAAGCCACCCGTTAAAAGGCTAAACCTTTCAAGCGCTCCGACATTTACACAAAAAAAAGAGAAAAAGCCAGCTAGTGAAACAAAAAAGCTTTGCATATTTTTCCATTTGGACTGCCTGAAATAATATACGAGAGAGGCTGTACGAGCAAGAACCTAGGGGGGATAAGTTGGTTCATTTAGAGAAAAAGGCTGCCCTGGATCTTAAAGGCATTTTTGTTTTTGCGTTGGTGCTTGTCAACAGTTGTTTGTTGAAAAATGCATTGCTCCACTTGTGGGCGAATATCAATTTTCCTCAGCACATGATGAGAAATGCACAGCGATTAGATTTCACAGCCTCTAATATCCATGTTTCTCGTCACACAAGTAACAAAAAGGATTTGTTTTTGCATTTTCCAACACACAAACACACACACACACACACACACACACACAGCATTAATAGTCCTATCTCCAGCCTCACTCCTCTCTCTCTCCTTATTGGTTCTCCTCTCCATCCATCTCCCGACTCTAATCTAAAAATAAGCGTATGGAGGGACTTGCTGGAGCGAGTGTAATTGGCGCTGAGCTGGCGATTAGCCCTTGGCGGTGGGATGTACGCTGCATGGCGCTGGACGCCAGCCTTCAAATCAGCCCGATTCACTGCATCCACCTCCACTGCAGCCGGCTACTAAACAACATGCAGATGTGCAGCACACACACACACACACACACAAATTCAAACACGCGCATGTACGGTTCATTACTAACAGAGACCTTGTTTGAACATGCTTATTTACAAACACACAGTCACACACACACATGTTCACAAATACACACACCATTTGTTTTCACGAACCGCACTGACTACTATGTGATACTCATCCATGTATCACATGCACCAATTCTCAGTTCACACGCACACACACAAACACACACAAGATAATTGAAAGCCTTAGAAATGATCCATGTTCCATGTCCTCTGGTACAGGCCTTGTCTGTCATGTCTGATCTTTCTTCATCCTTTTATGTGGCATGACCAGCTCTGTCAGCTGCAGTCATTACACACTCTGGTCCTCGCAATTAGTCACTGCCATCTCTTTTCTTTTCATTTTAACTCCCAATGTGTGTGTGTGTGTGTGTGTGTGTGTGTGTGTGTATAGGTGTGTAAGAGAGGAGGGAGCTACCTGGCACCCCATCACATTGCAGTGCATTCCCCGTACGGTGCCCCGTTGCTGGGTGATGAGCCGTAATCAGTGTCCTGGCATCTTCCGCCCATCACTACACTCATCAGTGGGCCATGGTGCAGTGAGTGAGTGAGTGAGAGAGAGAGAGAGAGAGAGAGGGAAGAGGACACGAGAGAGGACGTCTGATTACGGCAGATGTGATAGTGCCACTAAAACAGGCTTCTCTGGCCTGGGCCCCGGTAGTAGTGAACAACATTGTAGATTGGTCTGTCTGTGGGGCCCTGGCTTTGACTCCCAGGCTCAGACAGCGGTGCTCATCGCCTGTTAACTCTGATGAGCTGAGGTTTCCAAGATGGATGCAATTGGACTGGAATACATAGGACATATTTGGCGATGGCCTTCACAATAGCATCCACAAAGATTGCTGATTGTTCGAGTAGACCCCACTGAAACAACAGGTGAGTGATTTTGTATGTGTGTGTGTGTGTGTGTGTGTGTGTCTGTGTGTGTGTGAATGTGTGTGTTCCACTGTGTGTGCATGTGTGTTAATTTCTCTATGTACATGCACATGCGCCAGTCCATATTTGTTCTTTGTTTTTGTTATATTCCATATACTATATAACAGTGTTTGTCTGCAGACATTGCTGTCAGTCTCTATTTTATATATGTGTGTGTGTGGGTGTGGGTGTTCATGCACGCTCATACACACATGGCAGTTGGAAGCAACATAGTTTGAGAAGTCAGAGGGCCACAGCCATGTTGTTAATCTAAGGACAGCACAGTGTGTAAGAGGTCTCCCTCAGAAGGCCGCACTGGCATGATTTACTGCATACCACACTAGAGTAACACACAAGGGTTACTCCAACAGTCAATCCCATGGCAGTTGGCTTGTTGGCCATCCCATAATACTCCTAACAAGTCCAAAGCTGTGTTTTCTATACAGTAAATATAAAACTCAGGTTAAAAGTTTTTAGTGTGGGCTGCAAGATTTCTCTTTCTTTCTATCAATCGTTTCTTTATTCTTTCTGCTTTTTTCTTTCTTTTCATCACTCTTTTATCCAGGCCAGAGCATCAAGGTCTTCGGCAAGGTGTGTGAAAAGACATGTACCTTGAGGAACTATAAAGGCAATGACAAATACAGGGTGTGTTTGTGTGTGTGTGTCTGTGTGTGTGTGTGTGTGTGTGTGTGTATGTGGGGGGGGGGGGGGGGTATGCGGGGTCAGGCGAGCAAGTGGAGGCACAGTTTGTACCAAGGCATTCAAGCCAGGCCCGCTCGCTGCCACCACCGCAAAGAACATCACACAGAATTTACCAGAAAGACTGAGCAGTGTTCAGTACGAGCCACTCTCCCCACGTGAGTGTGACATAGACGCCCGGCCATGCAGGGCTGACAAGGCACTTCACGCCTGCTCTCATTTTGCCATAATGTGAAATGGCAGCTAAGAGCCCCTTAGAGAGGAGGAAAAAAGCTGTAATTTTTTTGCAAAGTGACTTCATGGCAAACACACACACACACACACACACACACACACACACACACACACACACACACACACACACACACCTGCAGAGTGGAAAGTCACTACAACTAATGGCTCCACAGAGTGCACCTTCAAAGCGAAATCTCTGTAAGGTCAAACAGAGCTGGAAATGACTCGAGCTTCCAGTTGTTATTAGCACGGACGCAATTGTGCAGAGCGGATGTTGTTACCAATGGACTCTGCTGTTCCTACCTCTTGACACACAGGGGTTTTGAGATGAATGGGTTTGTGGGAATAGGAAGTAATTGTGCTGATTAGCGGAACTGGTGTCCTATGGTCATAATAGTAATAATGCAAATTCCACATAGGTGATAAGTAGTGCAAATTAGAACAGTTGCATAATCGTTAGTTAATAAATCTTTCATTCATTCTTAATTCTGGACCAAAATCTATACTGTACTTTCCTGATTACTAACCGAGGTTAATACTTATATATATATATATATATATATATATATATATATAATGTATATAATAATAATATTTTTGCAAAATGTCTTCATCTATGAGGTTGATACACGTGTGAGGGCTACAGGATTGCATTTCTTTTTATTTCTTTTTATCATTCTACTTGATCTGATCTGATCTGATTGTGATTCAGTAGGTAATGTTTAGTAAACTGAGGTTAATACATGGGTGAGGTTAATACAAGGGTGAGGTCAGTACAATGGTTTCCTTTTTGTAGTTTGCATAAAACAGTTGCGTAAAAAGGTGAATACATGGTGTGGCTTCTACTCTGGAAATTACGGTAATATAGAGAGCATTACATCAGTGACAATATTTTTCTGACCTATTTCATGTTTTGCCATTTTATGCTCCTCCTTTCTTATGTTGTCTTGCTGTGTAAGATCTGCATTGCAGTAGTCTATTGTTTGGCAATGTGTAGTTGTGTGTCAGTGAGAGTGTGTGTGTGTGTGTGCGTGTGTGTGCGTGTGCGTGTGTGAACGTGTCTGAGAAGACAGATCTGGCAGTCTTCTGTGTGTGTTTGTGTGTGTATGTGTGCGTGTGTGTGTATGTGTAGTTCTCTGTGACTGTGCATGTGTTCCACGTGTGAGGATCTGGCAGTCTGCTGGGTGTGTGTCTGTGTGCATATATATGTGTGTGTGTATTTGTGTCTGTGTGCTGGTGTGTGTGTGTATTTGTGTCTGTGTCCATATGTGTGTATGTGTGTGTGTTTGTGTCTGTGTGCATATGTGTGTGTGTGTATTTGTGTGTGTGTGTGTGCATGTGTGTGTGTGTGTATTTGTGTCTGTGTCTGTGTGCATATGTGTGTGTGTGTGTGTGTATTTGTGCCTGTGTGCATATGTGTGTGTGTGTGTATTTGTGTCTGTGTGCATATGTGTGTGTGCGTGTATTTGTGTCTGTGTGCTTATGTGTGTGTGTGTGTGTATTTGTGTCTGTGTCTGTGTGCTTATGTGTGTGTGTGTGTATTTGTATCTGTGTCTGTGTGCATATGTGTGTGTGTGTGTGTTTGTGTCTGTGTCTGTGTGCATATGTGTGTGTCTGTGTATTTGTGTCTGTGTCTGTGTGCATATGTGTGTGTGTGTGTATTTGTGTCTGTGTGCATATGTGTGTGTGTGTGTATTTGTGTCTGTGTGCATATGTGTGTGTGTGTGTATATTTGTGTGTGTGTCTGTGTGCATGTGTGTGTGTATTTGTGTCCGTGTCTGTGTGCTTATGTGTGTGTGTGTGTATTTGTGTCTGTGTGCATATGTGTGTGTGTGTGTATTTGTGCGTGTGTCTGTGTGCATGTGTCTGTGTGTGTGTATTTGTGTCTGTGTGCATATGTGTGTGTGTGTGTGTATTTGTGTCTGTGTGCATGTATTCCATCAGCAGCAGTTTCTGCTTGGCTCGGCTGTGTGAGTCGATAGGACCAGAGCGCCGGGGTCAGGCCCAGGTGGGCCAGCTCACACTGCTGAGAAAGGTTAGAGCCGTACGATGGGCCATCCAGAGGGGTTCACCGTTCCAGCAAGAGGGCCCGGATCGTTACGGAACGCCATGGCATCGGGCCGCTGTTTTCCCAGGATGCTCCAGAGGCTGAGGCCAAATTAGGAGATATGTGGGGAAGCTTTCACTCCGCCAAGACAAAAGGCTCGCAATTGATTTTTTTGAAAACTAATCAGCATAGGCATCAAGAGGCTCTTTTTTGGCCAGTGAGCAGTTTAAGGACAGGTTTGATCAGGGCAGATCCATGGGCCTGGCATGCATTCATACATTTACACGCTTAAAGACAACACACACACACACACACACACACAAATAGCTCATTGCTTCTCTTTCTGGGTCTTGATAGGCAGAATGGTATTCATGAGCAGTCGACTTCTGTGTTATTTTCCCAGCTACTGAAGGGGAGTCTTGGGACCTACAACTTTTTTCCCAAACTTTTCTGCCTGCCTCAGTCTGTCTTTTTCTCCCCTCCCCTCTGCCAAGCACAAGGCAAAGACCAGTCCTGCGGTCATATTGAACACACGGCGTATCACAAGTCCCTGTGTGCTGTTTTCTTGTTTTGTTTTATGGCGATCAAGCTGAAGCCACTGGGCCCAAATCGATCGAAACATAACGTGCAGTCTATAAAGCGGTCGTCTCAGACACATTACACCTGGAGGGAGGCAGTTAGACTCAAAAGCATAAACACCATCAATTAAAAGGATGGCTCCACCAGATGGCAGCTCTTATTCTCTTCAATCTTACTCTTACTCTCCTTGAGTCTCTATGCACTGTGTGCTGTAATAATACATGGCTTTATCTTAGCTTTCTTTCTGTCAGTTTGTTTTCACCATTTGACTTTCTAACTTTCTGACAAGAAAACAAGTCAAACCACTGGATGCTAGTATTCTCTGATGTGGAACATTTCACAGCTGGACTCAGGTTCTCTGATGTGTAAGCACGCAATTGCCCAACAATTGTTCAGCTACATGGCTCCACAAACGGCTTCAACCTTTTTTCATTTTCTATCCTGTAACATAGCATAGAGAACTGGCAGATAGCTAGTGAGTCGATTTGTTGAAAAAGAAAACAAGCTACGAATGTCTCCTGCTCCACAAGAAGGGGGAAAATATGAATACATGAATTAATGTGTTTTTAATAGTCTGGCATGCCACATCTTCCTTCTCCACGACAGACGTAATCGCTCAATGGTAATTATGCAAATCACAGAACTCGGAGGCAAATATAAGCAGTCAATAATAAACGAGCAGGCTGGAGCATCAATTAAATAAATAAACGAGGGACAAGGAGTAACGTGGAGCTTATAATGAAACGAAAACGTCTTGTGAGGTTTCAGAGAGACTAAAATGAATGGTTCCCTCTCCTCTAAACCTTGAAGGGGCCTGAGGAAAGGCTGTCCTTTCTTCTTGGAAGTCTTAGAAAACAAAATGAATGTCAAAACAAACAAAATATGAAAGGAATCTCCCTTTCCTCCAGGTGAGTTTTCCACACAAAGCACACACAGAAAGAGCTACAAAGTATGATTTTTCTTTGTTTTCTTTTTTCTTTTGTTTTTTTTTGTTTTTTTTTCTATGATATTGATTCACATTGTTTGCTTGAAGTCTCTATATGGCTGCCATTAGTATTACACTGATCTGGTGCTTTTGCAGTTTTGACGTTCCAGTGAGCTGACCAACTCCAAAACAAGTCCCCAATATGGCTTCAAATGGAGTTAGATATTCAGTTTGTTGTCATTATTTTTGGATTCTTTCAAGTTTCCTTTTAGAGACCTTTGTAGAAAGCCACAATGTATACAATTCTGTTGTGCAAGTGTACAACAAGATATGAAATATCACATGACATAAAAGTATCGATTATTGGAACTAAGGTGTCATGCACTGCCATGTTCCTCTGGGACAAATGAACACAGCAAAGTGTAACATTATCTACAGGAAGGTCAGAGGAAAGCATTTCTAAATCCCTATCATTAAATCATCATTTCATTTCCAGTAGGGTTGATTACAGCAAAGGGCTTTTTTACAGTAGCCTGATGCACCAAATGCCTTCACATCTATTGACTTTGTGCAAAGTGCCTGGAGCCTATCCAGTGGGTTACGTTGCTTCCCGGTGGGCAAATACTTTCTGCTTCAGCCAATCGCTACTGCTTGGCTGTGACGTCACCACTTGAGTTCAACATCTTCGCATTCAGCCCTCCCTCTGTTCACTGATTGGTCCGCAAAGCCTAGAGTCGATGGAAATCTAAGCCTATAGATAGATCCCTGAAACAGTGGTGTAGCTAAATGAAAAATTGAGCGGAAGCACTAGGGGGCGCTATTCTGGCTATTTTCACAGGACGTCCTAAAAAAAACTGTCTAAAAAAACTGCTTTGCACTTCAACTTTGGAGCCAACTTCCTGAAGACATTAAAAATGCCCTTTCTGTTGGCAGTTTCACATTTAGACTGAAGACCAAACTCAAATGCATTCTACTAATGATTCAAATGCAATGCGAATACTAATTCCAGTGGTTCATATCCAATCTTTTACACTCTGTACACTTTTACTCTCATGTTACTCATTTTGTTTTTACTTACTTTGTCCTTAAATGATTATTATATTTCTCTATACTTACTTTGTATCATTGACGGCCTGTGCTTATTTCATCTGTCTTATTTTTGTTGATATATGCTTTTCCCTACTATTCTTTACTGCAGCTTGCTTTTATTTTTGTAATACATTGCCGGTGTGTATGAAAGGTGCTATACAAGTAATCTTGCCTTAATTACTTGACCTTTGCCAGTTTATAATCTAAGAGAGAATTAAGAATGACTCTAGAATACAAGAAATCGCTGAGTTCTGTGAAATAGCTGAGTTCTGTGAAATATGACTTAATAGGACTGAAGTGTCATTTGATCAGACTGAAAACGAGCAAAATGCAGCCATTCTTATGCCACTAGGGTAGAGCCTTGACAAATGAAACAGAGTAAATATATGAGTGTGAGTGAAGTCTGTAAAAGGCCAGGTCATCTGTGTTGCTCATCTAGGCCCTCAGTGTCACAGGCATGTGTCTGTCTGTGTTTAGATGGGTTGAGGTCAACACAAGGGTATGGACAAAGACAGCTGATAAACAATTAATTGGTATGGAATCATATTGTAAAAGTTTTACAGTCCATGTGTGTGGGTGTGTATGTGTACGTGGAGGGTGGGGTGTGGGGTGCTGGAAGTTAGCTGGAGAAGCTAAATAACAAGACCAACTATGCTATGGTACAATGTTTTTACATCACATAATAAAAAATATTGATCTGGCAGTAAGTAGTTTTAGGATAGGATAGCTGATCTGAAACATAATGGATAAATGACATGCCTTTCACTTGCTGACACTATTGCTGTTTCTTAAACTGACTTCATATTGCCGATAGCATAGTGAGTAATAGTCCCTGCTGATGGGAGTTCTATAAACCCAGCACTCTGCATTAGTGGACTGTACACCACCTCAGTCAGTTAGGAAAAATACACGGATAGGTGTCCATAGTGCATGACTAATTAGATGTTGGGGCAGTTTGATGGATGCAGCGCCATGTTAAAGAAGTGGGGAAAACATCATTAATCAAAATGGCATTGTATTTCATGGAAGTAAATACACAGAGGACCTGTTGCAGAATCACTGTTGCATTAAACGTGACCCCACAGGGAAAGATGGAGGCAGCGAGGTAATAGAGAATGAGAAACACACACACACACACACACACACACACACACACACACATGCATAGACACAAGCTTACACACAACATGAGAAGATAATGACAATAATAGGGCAATTGGAGAACACAAACATCGGCCAAGGCCAAAGTCAAAGCCAAAGGCCGTCTCTCTTAAATGTTAACAAATGTGCAAAAGTAATTGGTGGACCCACCCTGTGCTTCAGTTCACCTCTAGTTTTTAAATGGCCTCTTTCTTTGCCCATTCAACACCCCTCTAATATATTTCATAACCTTTACCCTGCCGGTTTCTGTGTAATACTGCTGTCTAACAAACAAACAAACAAACAAACAAACAGATATACAAACAAACAGCACTGAATACATAGCTTCACTGGCAAGAGCAGTAAACGTCATTGAATATACACAAGTATGGTGGCCATCAAATCTCTCAGTCACAGGTCAATGAAAAATCCCTAAAACACACACACACACACACACACACACACACACACACACTGGACTACTCAGATTCATATGGCATCACACAAATCCTGTGACGCATACTTGCATACATAAAATAAACAGTGACACCGAGTTAATGCCCTGTGGATGCCATTCAGCTGTGTGTGTGTGTGTGCCCTGTGACTGTGACAGTGGTGTGGCATTGACCGTCGCAACCACACAGCCAACGATAACTCACCATTGAAGTTGACGGCGCGGATGTAGCCAAGGAGCTCCTTGCCGTTGATGTTGCTCATGCGGGGGCAGAGGCCTGGGTAGCCGAAGCACAAGTCCTTATGCATGCGGTGGAGGGCGTGGGCCATGGCGTAGACGGCGTCCATCACAAACTGCACCTTCCCCTCCTGCTCGTAGGTTGAGTCCCGGCCCACTTTCTCCAAGCCTGTGCACAGGAGGGTGGACAAATAAAAGAAGATGGCAGTCCTTGACAATGACGATGGCTGTGCTTGGTAAGACGTTTTGCATTTTGCATTTTTCTTTTCTTTTGTGTGTGTGTGTGTGTGGTTTTTTTTTTTCTTTTAAGCAGAATGCTTTTCTGTCTTACCATCTGGTCCACTAGGGGTTTGGCAATCCAGACTGCTAATTTTAGAGATTTTTTTCCAATGACTGAGCACTCAAGTATGCACACATATGCAAAGACACAAATACGCACACACACACACAAATGCCACACACTCAAGACTCGCTGGGTTGTTGACGATTCCCTTCAGAATGTGCTGTGAGCTGTTTGGTCTGAAAGCAGGCAGCGTGTAGCCGATCATTAACTTAATTAGCTAATCACACCATTGAACATCCCCCAATGCAGATGCCATGTGGAAGGCAAGTCAGGAGACAGCAGTGCATCAGTCAGTGTTTAAGTTAACACAAATTGTCAGCAAGAAGGCTACAACTCAGAGGACACTCACTGCACACTATACACCCTTAATTGCCCCCCCACACACACACACACACAAACACACAAACACACAAACACACACACTTCTCTCACATATACAGCCATCATGGTCAGATTTTCACTCTCCTTTACTCTGGTTGATGCCTAATGAAAAGGGCCCACACACTCGCAAATGACTCCGCAAGACGGCCTCATCTGAGCCGAGCCCCAGGCAACCTTCAAGGCAACAATATATAAATAAAAACATGCAGTGACACGGTGAATTAACAGTACCTGCGAGGCTTCAATCAATACGAGTGTCAGTGCAGAATTAATAGGCTCCGGTAAATGAAATTCAATTCAGTTTTATGGCGGGGGGTTGCCAGCCTCGGCGCGGCTCGGCTCGGTGCGGCGTAGGGGCCCTGTATGAAAGTGATGCATTTGTTCCAGCGAAAAGAGACTGATTACCCGCCTCCTCCCCAGTGATGGATAAGGCCCAGGGTGGTGCTGGGAGGTGGGGTGGAGAGCGAGGGGTTGGGCGGGCTGAAACAGGGAAACCAGTGGAGAGTCAACATGATTTGTAATCCTCGTTGCCGCCGATTTGCCCTGGCAGGCGTCCTCCGCCACCTCTGTAGACCTGTGCGTGTTTCAGAGGTTAGCCAGGACTGATGACAGGCTTGTTTTGGTGTGGCACAGGCCTGAATGTGAGTGTGTGAGTGTGTGTGTGTGTGTATGTGTGAGTCTGTTTGTTTACCTGTGTGGTGTACCTGTTTGTTTGTACTTCTTGGCACAGTGTAGTTATTTGTTTGTTAGTCTGTGTGTTTCTGTGTTTGGCTCTGTTTATCTTTGAGAGCTACTCAACTCCCACACTGCCAAGCAAAACTTGTTGGATATCCAAAAAAATCATCCACCAGAAAATAATAAAAAAAAAATAATAATAAAAAACATCAAAACTGTGTTGGCTGTCAGCTGCCTTTGGTTGAAGCCATCCATATAATCTTTTTCCAAAAGCCTGGAGACATGGGCTGATTAGCTTTATGTTGCTCCGGGCCCGGGGCAGGCGGGCACGTAAAGCTTAATGGAGCACTGGAAAAGCTGCTGGGCCACTATTCCCCTTTGCCAGCTGACTGCAGTGCCGTCCCAGGCCACAACAGTGGCTGCAGCAGCAGCAACGGCCTGTTTGGGCCTCTGAAGAAAAGCGACTGTTTGTACGCCTATTTCTTTACATTGCATCATTTGTTTTATTCCTACCTCCTGGTTGGCAGAGATATGTTCATGTTGTGTCTGTGTGTGTGTGTGTGTGTGTGTGTGTGTGTTTGCGTATTAATCCAACACAGGTGCCAGTTCTTTCAGCTCTGTGATTTTTTCAACAACACCCCCCATCCCCCCATCCCTCCGCCTCCAACACACACACACACACACACATACACACACACTCAGACAACTCCCCCCACCCACACGGCCTTGCTTCCACCCTGCTGTCCCCAGACGGAAAGGGACTGTCATGTCTCCTGCTCTGATCACCAGGATTGATAGCAGTCACAGTGTGACGGCGGGGCTGTCAAAACTGCTTTGGCTTCCCTCATTTCTCTAGCTACACCTCTTCCCCCCCCCCCCCCCCACTGTTCATCCTTTCATTTCCTTTCCTCTGTTTGTCAGCCTGCGTCTTTCCTTTTTTCTTTTCTTTTTTTTTTGTTCGTGCGCATGTGTTCTATATTTTTTTAATTGAATATCCTCGCACTCGTTCTGTGTGTGTTTTAATAATCTCTCAGAACACGGGCAGACAGGGCGCTCCGAGTGTTTGCTCTGTTCATTTGGTGGCTCTGTCGCTCTCGGTGGAGGAGGCCGATATTACTTCGGCAAACCTGGGGCAATTAGATGTCTGTTAAAGCAGCTTGGAGGGATCAGAGAGACTCCCCAGAGTTTGACTGCCATGCGCCGAAATCACAGGCCCACAGTGAGAGAGAGAGAGCGAGAGAGACAGAGAGAGAGAGGGAGGGAGGAAGAGGAAAGCTAAGGTAGGAGTGTGTAGGGGAATAAAGAGACTGTGTGAAAATGAGAGAGAAAAAAGAGATGAAAACAGAGGGAGTAAAGGCAAGGAGGCCAGGAAACAGTAGGTGATCTAAATATACACAAACAAAAGCAATTAGTTGGCTATCTGCAGCCAATCATGACTGATGTCTTCATGGCAGACACGAGGTGCCCGCTGGGCTTCAACTGATTGCGTACGCATGCCACGGACGTGACTGACGCAGCGTTCTTGATGCCCTTGTTGACGAGCCAGAGAGGGAGGCAAAACAATGGAGGAGGGGGGGATGTGGAGTGTGTGTGTGGTGTATGTGTGGGGCGGTGTGTGTCAAGCTTTGTAACATGTTTTCATGCTACAGGCAGATTGTTGTCAGTGTTATCTGTGACTGAGACTAAAGGAGAACGTGTGTATGTATGTGTGTATGTGTGTGTGTGTGTGTATGTGTGGTGGTGGTGGTGGGGGGGGGGGGGGTCAGCTTATTGAGTGATTGATAACAATTCGGCTGACAGATGACTTAATGATTCGTACAAGCATCTCAATTAAATGTCAATTAGGAAGCAAATTGAATTCACCCCCTCCTCCACCACCACCACCACCACCACCATCACCGACAACGACCTCATCGCATTCTCTCTCACTGATAATCAGAGGGACGCCATTTTCATTTAAAGACGTAAATTAGATGAATTAGCACACAATTACAAGGGGAAAGTCTTTGCGGTCATAATTTGCACGTGGGGATTCAAGAAAAACGGAACGCACACTGACAGTCTGACGGACGGACGCACAGACACATTCGTTCCCTCCAGATGGCAAGAGACACATTCAAATTAACACATTAACATGGCCCTAATTTGTGACTGATGCAGACGGACCGTGTTCCAACTGGCATGGAGAGAGAGGGAAGGGAAGGGACACAGATGTGGGCGCTTCAGTCATTGGGATGCAGGAGGTCACAAATCAATCCATTCTGTGGGGAGTGTGAGCAGCAACAGGTGGGAGAGGTATTTCTAAACACTCTTGACTGAGCAGGAGATTCGAGCAAGAGTGAGGTTTGAATGGCAGTTGTAGCCTACTGATTAAGGAGCCTGGCTAGCTTGGAAAGTTGTGGGTTTGCCCATCAGCAAGTCATTTAACCCTAAGGCGCTCTAGGGGACACTAGCCCTGAAGTACCGTATTGACCCAAGTATAAGAAAATCCTGAATCTAAGATGATCCCCTTTTCCAGACTCATTTCTGGGGAAAAAAGAAAACTTTTTTGCTGATTAAATTTTGCGTTATACAGTAAATGATTTTATTTGAAAATTTTGGTGAAAACTCATTGGAAAACATTTCACAAGTTAGCAAACCTTTTGAACATAAATAAAACAAACATCACTATAAATTAAAGCATGATAATTAATGTGGATAAATTTGTCACATTTAAATTGAATGAATAATAGGCTACCATTTGAATGAATTTTCCATGAACAATACACTGTAGGTTATCTTCAAGGCAGAAAACCATATGCATTACCCATAATAATAACCGGAGCATGTCATGTCAAAAAACACTGATTCAGTCATGCAGTGACAGTCCATTGTGCCGCATCTGAGACTTCTATATCCTGAATATGATTGGACATGAAGTGCCAGCTTTGTGCACATTTAAAGACCGCATCCCGAACATGATCAACACCGGGTCAAGGGATTCTAAAGTGCGTTTACATCACTCGAGGCTAATTTTGAATTTGTTCAAGACAATCTCTCCATCGTGTGTGGCAATTGGAGGCCAATTAGATGCTCTCTATATTTTTTCACTATTTTTGTCTAGTCCACAAATAAAAAACAACCCCCCTTTTTAAAAAGTATTTACAGGACAAAAATATCGTCTTATATTCAGACTATTGCGGTAATTGAACACCTTGGATAAAAGCATATGCTAAATGCATCGATCAATAAATAAACAAAAAAAATAAATAACAAATTGATCAATTACAAGTCATAAATAAGTCACAAAGCTGTGAATCAGCTGTTGGGTATGGGAGACTCCAAAAAGCCCTATCACCACTGTCAAATGCAATACTGGATACAAGATCCAAGATATCCAAGATAAACTGATTTGCTCGTTTGCTTTAAAATAGAAATCATTCTGTGATGACTACTACACTATGAAACTTGACGTGTACTTGATTTCAGGGGAAGATCTGAAAAGCTAAGCTACATGACAACTTCAAGCTGCCATACAAATTGTTGAAAATAATATAAAATCATCATTCATAAGACTAAAATCCTAAATAAACATACTCAGATGTGAATAATTAAAATATTGGTTTATGTATGATTTTTACTAAATACCAAGTGAAAAAACTCAATAGTTTAACCATTAATATTGAACTATGAATAAAAAATGATTAAGTACTTTGGATCTGATTTTTCATTGCAGTTCCTTAGCAACAGACAAAACAGTCTCATAAAATGGCACTTCATTATCATATTCGCTTCTAATTTAAAACTCTGATTGTTTCCGCTTGGCATAAAGATAAATGACTATTGATTTCCTGCGTCTTTAAAAAAGAAAAATTAAGATATTTACGGTACAGTGAGAGCCTTTTACTTGTCAAATGATGCCAGAGAGCAGTTCTTTTCCTCACAAGGAACAGTCCTTGATAAGAATCCATTTTTTTTTTCTTCTCAAACTCAACCCTATTCATGTTTCTCTAGAGAGTTCTTGACGTCCGAAATGTGTGCTGACAACACTCAGGGGTGTCTGTGCACAGTCCTGACTCATTAACTAAAAAACAAACACCGGGTTTGAACCATACACAATCAACTCCGCTGTTTCAGCTGCACAAAAGGAAGTCACAAATTTGATTGCCTGTTGAGTGAAAATACTCATCTCTCACCAAGACTAGGAACCTCACCTTTAACACACCTGTTAAAACCTGCCTTGCATATCATTTCTTGACTGATTACATTATTAGTTTGTAAAAATGTTCTGAAATGATGCAAGCTACTTGGAAAAGCGGTATCAACAAAAGCCTCGCCGATTCTCATGCTTCCATTGCTTTAGCTTTGTTGAGTTGTTGTAGAGTTGATAAGAGCTGTGTCGTGACGTGGCTTGTCAAGGTATATTCGGTCTCGCTGTGTTTATTATGGCGCTCAACCTGTGAAGTTATTCCCTCAATTAGTTCCCTGCTCCATGGCTGAATAAATGAACTAAAGCATCTCCCAGCACCCTCTTTTTTTTATACGCACGACTCAAATTTATGGCGCAATTTGCCAAAAGAGAAATGACTGATCAATAACTCTGACTTGCAAATGAGGAGCGAGACTGCCAGCATGTATACGTGCGCTGACAAGATGACTTAGGAAGCATGTCTGGAATAATATCAATATTTGTCTATTTCGTCTATGTCGCTTGGCACTGGTCTTTTTTTCACTCGCTGCTTTTCTCTCTGTGCCGCTTCCTGGCTGCCTTGTCCTTGGCGGATTGTGAATGTGCACTATTTGCTTTTTCTGAAGGGGAGGGGAGGGGAGGGGCTCGGCAGACAGTCACCATAGTTTGTGATATACAGTGGTTCTGTCATGAGAAGATGGAGAAGAAAGGGGGTGGTGGTGGTGGTGGTGATGGTGGTGGGGTGGGTTGGGGGGGGGGGGTTCCTTCAGACAATGCCTCCATAAAAAGCATTCTGGGCCTGTCATGTTACAGCTTACAAGAAGCCTTCCGAAATACTGCCCACAGGACACACCTCCAGCGACCTGTTGTGGTGAAATTGCTCTGCGTCAACGGGAGGGGGTAGGAAGAGAGAGGGGTGGGGATGCATGGGGAAAATGAACACACCACACACATCAAGAGGTGCTGGCAGTCACTTTAAAGCACCTGTCAAAAGTTTCACCTTTCTCTCTCTCTCACTCTCTCCCTTTCCCTCCTTCGCACTGAGGCTTGTCAGACACCCACAGGGTGAGTCGCGGAGGGGAGGCGAGCCTCGTTCTGCTTGGTCCAGCTGAGAGCCCACTGGGAGAGAGACAGACAAAGAGAGAGAGAGAGAGAGAGAGAGAGAGAGAGGGCCAAACTTTTCCCCAACTTCTCCCGAGTCACAGTGTGCACCGTTCAGCATGCTGCCACCCCCGCCCTTCCACCCAAAACTCTCAAGCCATCTAGTTTCATTGTGTTTCTCCTCCACCCACCACTGCTCACACAAGATGGTTCTTTTTTGCCGTGGTTTCTGTCATTTCCTGTAAAGTGGCCAGGGAGAGAGGGAGCAAGTGTCGGAGCACAAGCAAGCGCCATGGCCGTGGCGGAGGAGGAGGCAGGAAAACAGGTGAGCACCGCCACCTGAGACGTGGCCTATTGTTAAAAATAAGACGAAGCGTGAAATCGCATCATGGAGTGAATGCCATTCTTGCTTTCCCCCAGGGGTAGGGTTGGCTGTGGGGAGTGTGTGTGTGTGTGTGTGTGTGTGTGTGTGTGTGTGTGCTTACAGCATGGGGTGAACAGTTACTGCCGCCGCTTCAATGAAAGCCCACCTATGCCAGAGACACCAATCTAACAGGTCCGCTCCTGCCAACTACGCCAAACAACCCAGTGGAGTGAATCCTCCCACCGAGAAGACCGAGAGAGGGGATGAAAATGGCTATTGCGGCATTCAACCACACACACAGGTACACACACACTGACAAAGTCATAGATTCACATGAGCCCACACACATACAAATTCTTGCCACCCACGCACTGCGCAAACCAACCGAAGCACCACAAATCTGTTCACAAACTTATGCTCACTCCTACACTTCAGCACATGTACACACACACACACACACACACACACACACACACTAATGTGCTGTTGCAAGCAGCTGTGTGTGACCCAGTGTGTGGCAGGGGCCATTTTAATTAAGGCTGGTTCCAGGTAATGAGTTATTATAATGCATGCCTTGGCAAATGGACCAACAGCTCACCTGGAAAGAATGAGTTCTTTTTTGTGTGTTCTCACTCTTCCTCTGTCTTTTACGTTCACTGCAACACTTTCTTTCTTTCTTTGTCCCCCTCCTGTGCTTTTAAGTGTGTTCTCTGTAAATGAACCAGCGGTGTAGCGGAAGAGCTCTACATCCATTAGACTCTTACAGCTGTGGTGTCATCCATAGTCTTAGACGATGGTGTAAAGTAAAGCAATAAACCCACTCTTGTGTGCTTTTAGAAAGAACTGCCAGACACAAGGAGTGTGTACATGAGCGTGCATATAATGTGTGTGTGTGTGTGCAAGCATGTGCATGTGTGTGTGTGTGTGTGTCTGTTTCATTGGACATAATCAACGAAGGGAAAGCTTCTCAAACAAGGAAGAGTAAAGGGGTAGTGAGCCAAGAAATGAGATTTTCATTTCAGTCTCGCGCCCGTCATTCCATCTCACTGTCTCTCTTACACACACACACACACAAAAGAGAAAGACGAGCATAAAGGGATGTCGGAGTCACCTGTGGAGTCATGGCCCACTGCCAGGAACCCTGTTTCAACTCCCCTGAGGAAAGCCCCTCTGAGTCAATAAAATAGACAGAGCTTCCCTCCAAATACTCCAGGGAAGACAAAAACACTTATAAGGTTTCAGTCCATAATGCAACTTCCCTGTTCGATATTTCCTCTTCAGCTTTCAGTTGGCAAAGGCGGCAGGTTGTAAAGATGGGAGCCAGGAGTACTGATTTGGAAGAGAGGCTTGGTGTTCCCATTTCCATGTCAGATTTTAACAATATAAGTTCGGGAGGTAAATAGCAAACAAAACAGGCCAGAGTTGGTTGGTAAAAATGTGTTCCTGAAGTTTAAAGCTGTTTCACTGAACAGTGACCAATATAAACTGCTGCTTTGCAACTGCCTGAGTTTATCGTTTGATTACTGTGGCTCAGTTTTAATGTGCTTTCAGGGAGAGGCAATAATCAAGTCAGTCGTGTCAAATAAAACCTCTTTATTTCTCGCCAGCCTTTGTCGTGAAGGTATCACTGCCCTCATTTTATCTGGGACGAGCTCAGACTCAAGCCTCTCATCACATCACTGGGAGAGCTGGTTGATGACCTGCTATGGATTTTTCCCCGTGAGGCAAATGAGACGGCTGAAAGAATCGACACTCTGGCTAGTCCCAAACTCCACTTGCTCTGATGTGGGTGTTCTAAAACAAAGCTATGTCAAATTTTACAACTTTTTGAGGAAAGTTTTTTATATATAAACTAAAGCAGTTTTGGTATTGATTTTAAATGATTGCATACTGGACATGTATGTATGGACATGTGAGGGATGAGTAAATGCACCTAGGCTGCCCAGGCTATGCAACATGTAGGTCATAAGCTGCCTAGGCTATTCAACATGTAAGTCCTTAGCTGCCTAGGCTATCCAACATGTAAGTCCTTAGCTGCCTAGGCTATCCAACATGTAAGTCCTTAGCTGCCTAGGCTATCCAACATGTAAGTCCTTAGCTGCCTAGGCTATCCAACATGTAGGTTCTTAGCTGCCCACACAAGCCAATAGAAAACTTTTATTGTGAGGGGTGCTATGTGCACTACATTCAAGTGTGTCTGCCCATGGGGACACGGGTTAGGGATGCTTGGGCCATTTTCCAGTCCTGCCCCATCTATCTCTCTTCCTTTCCCACTCACTTCCTCTCAGTCCTTTCACTGCCTCGTCTCAGCATAAAGGCAAAAAGGCTACTGGTGTTTGTAATGTTTTTGCATGCTTTGTAGGTAGTTAGCCCCTAAAATGTGACTCAAAACTCTTTAACACTGCATTAAAAAAATGTAATGTAACAACTAGTTCTAGAAACATCTGACGAGGCCCTAAGGAACACTAGTGGTCATTGATGAGTTGTCATTCAGCTGCTTTTTTGACACATTGCTGAGATGAAATATTTCGAAAACACAGAGTCATATTACGCCACTGTGTAATTACATGGTGTTTTAATGGCATGCCTTTGCGAGGGAACAGTAGAGCGAGGAGGCTGATTTGTAGTTTCTTTTTTTCGTCGTTGCCGACGCTCCCTTTTTCAAATTAAATGAAAATGGAAATGAGTCAAGGCATTTGCATGAAACCACTGCATCACCTGGTCCCGGCGCTGTAGGCAAATATCCCTCGAGAAGCGATAATGTATTTCTGAGTTAACTTTGGTTTATCAATGCAAAGAATAAGAACATCCCTCTTTTGAAGCACATCAAAAGTGTCTGAAGAAGAACTGCATGGCAATTAAAAAAAAGAAAAAAAAAACTTTTGAAAGATTTTTAAAAGCTGATAGAAACTCATAATTAGTTTGCTTATCCAATTTTTAAAGAAATTGCCTTCTTTTAAGGATTTATCTTTTTGTTGAACGTCTCTGTGAAACACATGAAATTCTTTCATTGGCAAAAGTGTTTTCCTTCCCAGCGCTGTCAATAGCAAAGATCTCCATCTGTTTTCAGGCTCCTTCAGCGCCAATGGCTTCTGCTTTATTCTCTTCCACCACTGCACTTTAAAACAGGGCAGATGTAGAAAAAAAAAAACAATGGGCTTTCTGTAAGTGGCCCTAACTCTGATCAGGGACCTCCCATTTTATCGCCCCTGTCAGGGCTGATTCCCATTTACAGCCACGGTGGATTGGTTTAAAATGGTGTTTGGAAATCACTGGTGGCTTGAGCACGGCAGTGATAAATTGGAGGATCAAGCAGAGTTTAGCCTCCAGGCAGCCTGACAGCTGCACACGACCATGACACGGGGGATTCAGCGGAGGGGAAGAGAGGGGTAATGTAGGTGATCATGAAAGGAGTGCAGTGCAGGGTTGATTTTATTTATTAATGTTAAATTAGGATGCTTCTGTTTCCATGGTGGTGCTATGCTAGTTATGCTAGACTGTATGGCTTGCTTCCACAATTCAAATGCCTGTGAAGCATAGCTGAGGATCTGAGGCGTTTGACCTGTGACGTGCATATTCTGTTCTATTCTGACAACTGGATGCACTTGAGAAGAAAGAGAGGGAGGAAGAGAGGAGAGGAGTGAGAATGAAGGGGAAGAAGATGGAGGAAAAACTATAATGTTAGGCTCTTTCTAGCCATTAGTGTCTGAAGGAGGCAAGCAGTCTCTCTGACTCATACACTTACAGACGCACACACAAACACACACACATGAGTCAGTCTGTCTGAGACGAGGCAGAAAGCCAGAAGAAGCGAGGGAAAGACAACAAACCAAATAAACAGTCTGATGTAGAAATTGTAATGATCAAATGCCAAGAGAAGCTGAATCTCATCTCTTACAAATGAAAAGCCCTCAATTCACAAATCCACTACAACACCGTTTTCTGCACCCTGAAAGCACTACTGAAATGTCAAAAAAATGCTTTTTTGAGATGCTTTTTCCACTCTTTTTCAGCAATTCTACCAGAGGGAGATGGTCAGGCAGGCTTTTCTCTCTTTCCCTGCCTCCTGCTCTCTCCCTCTCTCCCTCTCTCCTTCCCTCCCTGTGTCCAACCCGCCACCCCAAAATGGACTTTTCAGCTCCAGGGCTCCGTGCAAGGCTGGAATCAGTCATGCGAAGTTGTCCCGTCAAATATTTATGGGGCTTGTTTCACCCATTGTCGCATAACCTAGGCCCCACTGCACTGTGCAGGGGTGTGTGTGTGTATGCTTGTGTGTGTGAGGGTTAAGTTACAATCTCACAACCCTTCTGTCTGGCCGGGGCCGTGGAGAAGTCATTGGATCGTGTCGCCGTTGCTGTTCACTGACTGCACAAGTATCGCGCTGACCTTGCCGGCCACACCCTCCAGGTGTGGAGAATTAGCGCGCCTCCGGCGCTAGCGTTAGCTCTCTGTCAGGAGCTAGTTTGGTATGCGCCAGGCGCCCTTACCTCAGTCCGGGACTCTGATGAAAATGAATTGGCGTGACAATGCTTCCTGGAGCTCTCTGGATTTGCCGAGCACTCTCTCTCTCTCACACACACACACACACACACAAACAAGCTACCACAAAAACAAACAAACACACACACATACAAATCAAACACACACACACACACACACACTTTGGCTCTTGTTAAGAGTGCTGTAGTACTATGTCCTTGCCTAACTCCATTAATTTGGAGTGGGGGGGGGTTGCGACCCGGGCATCATCAGCACGGAAAACAATCTGCTGCCACCGCATCGATCTAGAGGCCTGGTGTCACAGCGACAGCAGAGCGTGGCGGGGGCGTAATTAAACTGATCTGATAGCTCTTAAAGAGAAGGGGGGGGGGGGGGGAGAGTTGCTCTGCTTCGCTCATCCACCACTGTGCATTATGGGTAATTGGACCGAGCTACTATGAGAGTGATGAGGTGTAAACGAACGTGTTATGCTCTACTTCTTCTCACTTTCTATACTAACAAAGACAAAAAGAGACACACAACTATCCCATCTCTCTTTCTCTCCTTCCCTCTCTAATCCCTCTCTCACTCTGTCTATCTATCTATCTATCTATCTATCTATTACTCTCATGACAGTAACATCCCAAAATCCACTCTCACTATATTTCCCACCAGCTCAGCTATATTTCCTCCTCTCAGCTCCCAGCACTGCTAACGTACTGCCTCCTCAATGTGGATATGAACACGACAAGTAGAGAAACAGAGGGGTAGAAGAAGGGATACAGAGGGAAGAAAAGAACGGCTGCCGGAAAGAAGGAAGGCAGGAACTGGTATGCCTGACCCCCTTTTCCATCTATCTCTTCACCTCCTCGGCCTTTGCTCGGTGGCGTATGCTGTTCTTTTTTGAGGTGAGTTGTCCAGGTGAATTATCGGTGAAACGATCAGGCTCCTGGCGCTGGGGCCTGTCCTGCTGGGAGCCGCATCGGTGGTGGTGGTGGTGGTGGTGGTGGTGGTGGCAGAGACTGCCTGAGGTGTGCACTGACACGGCATGTGTTCGGTCAGCGCTCCTTCACATTCTTACACTCTGACTGCATCAAGTGGGTCTATCCCTACCCCCATC
Organism: Tenualosa ilisha; assembly: GCA_015244755.2. Lineage (NCBI taxonomy): Eukaryota > Metazoa > Chordata > Actinopteri > Clupeiformes > Clupeidae > Tenualosa > Tenualosa ilisha. Next base: position 3,204,481 of record PYXC01001308.1, on the reverse strand, counting down.
ACACACACACACACACACACACACACACACACACACACACACACACACACACACACACACACACACACACACACACACACACACACTTAAGTACTCCCTTGCTCATATATGCACACACACAGAGACACTGAGTGTGCAGAGAGAGTGGACTCCTGACTGCACGGCTCCTGACAGACGTGTCATTAAAAGTGACAGACAGTGAGGTGCTAAGACGGGTGGAGAGAGGAGGAACGATGACACATAAAGGGATGGGGGCGGGGCTGCGCTGGGGTGGTGGGGCTTTTTTTGGCAACTTCTTCCCCTCTCCCTTTTTCCTGCTGGTGTGTTTACAAGTCTTCCATTCCCTGAGTCTGTCCTCTAACCCTCTAGAGCCACAGCCCTGCACAGAGTGCCTACTAGAGAGAGAGGGAGAGAGTAGACGCTCTCTCTCTCTTTCTTTCTTCCTCTCATACACAAACACACCACACACACACACACACACACACACACACATACATACACACACACTCTGTATGCGTGTTTATGTGATACTCCTCTTGGCTTCTATAAACAGTCAAGCAGTCAACAGTCACACACACACACACACATACATACACACACACCGTCTAACTAACATGAGAAAGTATTGCGGTAGAAAATAAACACATTACTGAAAACGAGCTCTCCCTCAACCTCACCCTCACACACACACACACACACACACACACACACACACACTTCCTCACTCTCATCTAGTTAACTCTCCCTCTCCCTCTCTCTCTGTCTTTTGCCCGAGACCACATATTACGGCACAGCACAACCACTGCTGATTCAGATGTTTTTTTCCGGAAGCGTGGCGGCTCCTCGGCACACGGCGACAGGTGCCCAGAGCGATCCTCACCGCTGCAAGCTCTCTCTTTCATATGTGCCACCAAAAAAAAAAAAGAAAAGAAAAGAAAAGAAAAAAGAAAATGCCATCACAGCTCCTAACAATGAAAATCTCCATAGCACGACCAGCCCTTTCCTTTACCCATTAACACTGAATGGTTGAAGGCAAAGTATGATATCTACAGCAATTTAAGGCAAGGCATGCATTTTTCACTGGCTCTTTAGGAAGTCTAAATTACATGGTCAAAATGGTGGGTCTCAGCCTTCCAGCGAGCAGTCTGTCTAGAACTTTCTTTCTACATTTGAATTCTTATGTTTTTTTCTCTTTTTTTTTTCTCTTTTTGTGAATCAGAATCAAATCACTTCTCTCACCCCTGTTATTCTCCCCACCCAGGTTCTACTGCTAACCCCAGTGCTGAGCCCACTGATGTCTTTTCAGAAAAGAAGTGCAAGTCGTGCTGAAATGATTGCTCGCAAATAAAATCGCCAGCTGATTTGATCTTGGTTACTGCCACATGAGTGTGTGTGATACAATCCAGTCTCATTACGTGAACATTGTGTGACTCTGTGTGTGTGCATTTGTGTGTGTGTGGTTAGCATAGCAGCGCACAGCATTGGTTAGGCCCCTGAGGGCACGCTGCTTTCTTCATCAGTGCCGGTCCCTGCATGCTGATTGGCTCCTTGTGCTTGTCAGTTGGCCCAATTGCGGGAGGTGTATTTGTGTAGTGCCAGGGGTCTGACTCTATGGAGGAGATGGCTGAGCTCCTGTGTCACTCGGTCCCAGTGTGATGCCTGGAAGTGGCACAAATTGGTGGGGGAGTGTGTATTCTGTGTGTGCGAGTGTGTGTGTGTGTGTGTGTGTGTGTGTGTTTGGGGGGGGACATAATCAGTGTCTTGTGTAGTGCTGCTGACAGAGCTTTCTTTGAAAAAAGAGATGGTTTGTGTGTGTGTGTGTGTGTGTGTGTGTGTGTGTGTGTGTGTGTGTGTGTGTGTGTGAGTACATGCCAACTGTAGAGAGGGGAGTGAGAAGAGGCGAGGCACACAGCAGTGGCGTAATTATTCTCATTACGTCAAGCACGCCTTGTCACATGCATGACAGTCCCCCTCTGGTGATCGGGAAAAGAGGAAAATCCCCCCTGCCCACCACCACCAACCCCAAGCCCAACATCTCCCTCCCCCCTCCCTCATCTGAGAAGATGGCCATCTCACTTTCTCACCGAATCCTTCTTACACACTACAGTATGTACACATGAAGCCAGAATCGAACGAATTCGGGATATGCAGAGCAGAAATGATGTCTGCCCAAACAGGTCTTGGATCCATCTGTGTGGAGGGTTCTCTGCAGGCTGCGCTTGACAGTACACCTCTGCATTTTATTTTCTGCTTGACAGTACACCTCTGCATATTTCGCCCACTTTTGCATCTTTAGGCAGATTGCCTAAACTAAATGGCAGTCAGCAGCGAGGTTAGCAACGTTTCTAATCTGATATTCACAGTGCTAACATTTGTAATAATGAGAAATAAGACCGCTCATTTCTCAAAGTTGTTTTCCCCGGTCTTACGCGCAAGGATCACGTGAACAAATCTGCGGCTGTACAGACACGTCGGCTTTGCTCCCTTTTTCCCATGAATCCAAGGCAAACAGCATCTTCAGATTGTTACCCCGAAACCAGTGGATTAATATGGATAAACAGTGCTTCAGCAACAGAGTTGATTTCATTTGAAAACACATTAATGTAGATGGAGCGACAGGGCAGATGATTCTCTATCTCACTCTCTCCCTCTCTCTCTCTCCCTCTCATTCCTTTCAGTGGCAGTGGCCCCCACAGTTCTCACTCAGTATTCATCTGTTCTCTCCTCCTCTTCTATCTGTGTCACAGGAGCAGCTAGACGGGGCAAATGGCCACACTGCAGTGACCACAAAGCCTCACACTCTCCTAGTCCGGATGCATTTCCATGTCATTGAAAAAAATTTGCATCCTTCAGCATTTCTTACCAGCTGTATGTGTGTGTGTGTGTGTGTGTGTGTGTGTGTGTGTGTGTGTGTGTGTGTGTGTGTATGCGTGTCTTTGTGTAATCCTACTGAGACACTACAAGCATGTGCACGAAACAACACAGAGATACATAAACATTAAGAATATACAGCGCCTGTTGCCCTGAGGATATTCTGGGGCTTAAAGCAGTTCAGCAAAATACTTCTTCTCTTCATAATTCTCTCACTTTATTTCTGTCTCTCTCTCTTTGTCTCTCTCTCTTTCTCTCCCTCTCTTCCCCCTCTTCTCTTGTACCTCTCATACAAATTATCACATGAGAAATGAAATAAAGCCGTCCGCCCCTGGCTGGCCGCTATTGTCACCCGAGACTCAAGCGAAATCCGCGTGCCCTCAGCTGCCTAAATCAGATTGGGAGAAGAACTGTGCTGAGAACAGTGCAGTCGTAGAGCCCCCGGCTTCTTTCATAAGACAGAGCTCTTGTCATAAAAATGAAAATTGGAATTGCATGTTTATATATATATATATATATATATATATATATATATATTTGTGTGTGTGTGTGTATGTATGTGTGTGTGTGTGTCTGCGAGAGAGACAGTGAGTGTGAGCATGTGCATAAGTGAGAGACTGTTTATTCAAATCTCCAAGAGCTAGTTTTCACAAATTGAACTTTGTCTAACTTCTTTTCCAAAGCATACATAATAGATAAGATGTAGGAGCACTTGCCTCTACATAATATCTTATCACCCTCCCTTTGTACGCTCTATCACACAGTCTGGAGCACACACACACACATACACACACACACACATATACACACACAACACACACACACACACAACTTTAAATCTGTACCATCTTCAGCAAAGTTATCTCACTGAGGCTGTGAGTCATGGAAATCTTACAAAATCTTGGTATGCCTTGGGATTTTTCCAGTGCATGAATTCCCCCACACTGACATCTGTGCCATGTATGTCTTCTGTATGATGGGGCAAACAGACCACAATGGCCTGTCTACTGATAACATTCCCTGAGGATGACCGACAGGTGGCCCACAACACCTCCCCTCCACGTATGGCAGCTAGCTTGGCCACGGCAGCAACCGCTGCAGCCAACATATCCGTGGCAGAGGTCGTCCGTTTGTCCCTGTCCGCCTTTGTTCCTGGAAAACTAACATGGCAGTGAGCTGACTGCTCGGCAGTCTTTGTTTGACCTCCTCTGTGTTTCCCTGTGGTAAACAGGCCGACGTTTCTGTCTAGTTTCGCAAACGGCCTGGGCTCAGCGCAGCTGGCTGGAGTGTGGTTGAGGCAGATAAGATCCCCCTCTTTTTTCCCTTTTCCCCTCCCGCCCGTCCTCGCTGTGTGTGCTGTGTGTCACACACCGCCGGAGAGAAATACACGTACACACACTGACATAGCTACATACACACACACACACACACGCAGTCTCTCTCTTTCTCTCTCTGTCTGTGTTTTTCAGCCTTTTTCTCTATCTTTTTTTCTCAGTCTTTCGAGTAGATTCTCTCTGTCTGTTTCCTGGGAGCATCACAGCCTCTCACAGTCCTCATCACTCTCTCTCGCTCTCTTTCTCTCTCTCCTTCCATCTGTCTCTCTCTAGCCCTCATTCTCTCTTTTTCTCTCTCACTCCTTCCCTCTAACTGTCCCTCTCTCTCTGTCTGTCCTCTGTTAGCCTCAGATCCCCAGTTCCCAAATTAGCTCCCTGACTCATGGCCGCCTGTTCCCCGGCTGTCTGTCTGTCCGTCTGAGGCATGTGCCCTCCGCCCACAAGAGAGCCCTCTGCGGTCCACACCAATGCCTGAGCCCTGCTCACGCTCACACACTTCCAAGCCCCAGGGCTTAACCAGGGTGATGGAGAGGAGGAACAGAGGGAGAGAGGGATGGAGGGATGAAGGAAGAGAACAGGTGAAAGGCTGAGAGGTATAGATAGGAGAGGGGGAGAAACATTAAAGGAGAGAGAGAGAGAGATATATACTGCTGGCGACTATTTTTTTCTAACTTTCCTCTCATTTTTCGTTCTTAAATCCTAAGTTGCACTGCGCCGCCTGCTTGCTCGCTCGTTCGACCCCCTTCCTCGCCGCGTTTCGCAAGACCTTTAGGAGGAGTTTGCGCTCGGCATCGTGGCGCGCGCGCCGAGGTGTGATGAAATCAGACACTGGAAAGAGTCCAAATGTCGTCTGGGCATGGACTAAGGGCTACGGGCACGCGTCGCCATCGCTCGCCAAGACCAGTCATGCAAGAAAGACCCTTCACTAACGCCAGACTGCCCGCAAACTGTCAACACAAAAAAGAAAGAAAAACACACACACACAGTGTCTGAATGTACGGGAGTCCGAGGGAGCTGATCACCCATAGATGAGGGCATGGTTCCCATGAAAGCATCAAAATCAGAAATCTGTGGGTGTCTCTCAAATGTGGCATTAGGCTATTTTAATCATAGATATAGTTTATTCCCTATCCCTGCGTGGCCTTATTGTTATGCTGAAATGTAACAAAGAGCAAACATCATGGACGCAATGCAGCTCTGTGCAGCTGCACTTCACCACAACACCACACTCACAAACCGCAAAAACACTCAATTTAGCAGCTCACGAAACTTAATCCGAAGAACACTTCACAGCTTTTAGCGTTGAATGTGCTTTTGAGGAAGATCAGTACCACTAAAAGACAAACAGCCTACCACTGTCCACCATGCCAATGGAAAATCACCGGCGTCAAATATGCTCGGCCCTGTGAAGTTTAGGTTTTATCACTGAAATGTGAGCTATGACTATGCAAATCAATATTTTCAATGACAACAAATTAAAATCCATGTGTACACAACACGTCATATGCGTGTGCGAAAGTTCTGCCATTCATTTTGCTGTCCGTAGTATCCATGAGAGAAAAAGCCTAAAGTGACTTAGCCTAATGTCTTAGATCAATCACCACCCAGTTTCTCATGGACATCAGTAGCCATGCCCTCTCTTCTCACCTCTCAAAACCAAACCCCCACATTAATTAAGGTAGCAATCTACGTTTTCATTTGATGAAAAGCTTAACGTAATTGAAAGTCCCAAAACAATGACCATTATTATGTTCTATTTTTTTTAGTATTAGTGGTCCTGGCAAGACTTGCTCATAAGAAGTTTGATGATTTCTGATTTTTGAGGTTTTGAAACCTAAAGTCAAGCTTTTTTGAGACTTAAAGTTAAGCTTTTAATGAACATCTATATATATCTATATCCCGTAATATTGTTTTTGGTTTTGACAGTTTTGGAGAGATGAAAGTAGGCACGACTAGTGATGTCCATAAGAAATATGGTGATGATTGGTCGGCGTTTTGGGACATTAAGCTGCGTTCAGCTTCTTCACGTTAAGCATTTTAGAATGTCCCCACAAAAAGCCTCTCCCTGTAGTCTCATGTTCCGGGAGAGTGCACCACACCAATGCTGTTTATTTATATATTTAGGCCCTTGGCACAACATTCCCCTTAGAGATGAAATGACAGTTTGAATTCTGACACACATACACACACGCAATACACACACACACACACACACACACACACACACACACACACACACGCTCACACGCACATGCACACACACACAATACACACACACACACACACACACACACAGACGGACACAGACCCTCTGCACCTTCTCTATTCATCTCTATGATTTTTTTCCTCTGTTTTCCTCTCTTTATTTGATGAAAAGGTACAGGAGGAGACAGAAGAGAAAGCCTTTTCCACTTCTGTGGTCTAGTGTGTGTCTTGGTTGCGTGAGAGCACAGTGTATTGCCTGAATTATGAATGGCCAAGGCCATCTCGCCATGGTTCAGCCAAGGTACAATAACAGTTGTATCTCTCTCTCTCTCTCTCTCTCTCTCTTTCATTCCCCTCTACCTGTGCACTTCTTCGGGCTTCCGGGTCGCTTGCCGTGCATGCCCAGCTTGCAGTTGAAGTTCTCCTCCCAGAACTCGGCGAACCACACGTTCCGCCTGTTGTTGGACAGCGAGCGGCTCTTGAAGTAGCGATCGAATGCTGGAGGAGGAAGAGGAGGGGATGGGGGGATGGGGGGATGGGGGGTGGGTGCAAGAAGAGAGGGAGAAGAGAGAGAGAAGCAAAACAAAAAGAAGAGAAAGTGAGTGAAAAGCATTGTCTATGACTTCACGCCATTCCTCCTACTCAGAAAATGAACAAAAAAGAAGGATGGGAAAAGAAAGAAAAAGAGCACTTGTCATTTACCCTGTCTATACGCCTGACTGTCCCTCCCCCTACAGATACAATTATCTAATGGGTTTTGTCGAAAAGGCGTGCTAATTGGGGACGTGTTCTTAAGATGTACCCCAAGAGAATTGCCTGTGCCATTCTGTGTGTGTGTGTGTGTGTGTGTGTGTGTATGTGTGTGTGTACGCAAGTGTGTGTGTCAGCGCCCATGTTAGTACGTGGGTGTCTCATCATTGAATGAGCTTGTATATGTGTGCCTGCGAGTGTCCGTGTTTGTGTGTGTATGTATGCGTGTGTGTGTGTGTGTGTGTGTGTGTGTGTGTTATTCATTAGAGGCTTTGTTGGCAACAGGCAGCCACGCAGACAAACACTACATCCTACTACTACAATGGCTGTGCTAACCGCTACACAGCCAAGCGGGGCCCAGTGGGAGCACGGCTGATAACACCACCCTCCCTGATCTGGGCACTAAGCTCCGGTGGAGAGGGCAGAGTCACACAGAGAGCATTCACGCTCTAGGAGAATACCAAATAAGAGAAGTCCATAGAAGACCCCACTCACTCTCGCTCTCTCAGTCTCTCGCGCTTACTTGCTATCCCTTGCTTTACTATAAGAAAAACCCTATAAAGGACGTCTCTAATCTTTCTCTTTTCTTCTCGCTCTGATCCTCCTCTCTCTCTCTCTCGCTGCTGGAGTAGAAGGTCTTTGCCAGTCGTGTGATAACACCTATCAGGAACTAACACCCAGGAGAGCGCGGCGGTGACGTCTTCCAACTCCACATTCCCACCACCCACCCCAGCCCCTCTCTTCTTTCCTTCCCCTGGTGCGCTCCAGGGAGCTCTGCTCACCGTCAACGGAGGCACGCTTGGGCAGGATGGTGATGGCGCCCTCAGCCACGTCCTCCTGGCCCACCACTGGTGAGATCTTGGAGCCCCAGCTGTCCGAGCCCACCCACAGGAAGTGACCCGTGTGGTTCCTGCGCCTGGCAGCATCAAGGACTCGTCTGTGAGGAAGACACGAACAGAGAAAGGAAAAAAAAAGAAAGAAAGAAATCAATCAATCAATCAATCCTTTGACTATATCATTAATGAATGAAAAAAAATATTACAACTGCCACAGTATTTCTACTGAACGGATGGATACAAGAACTACATGACTAATTTATTAATCATGTCAAATAATAAGTTATATTCACCAACTCTACATTTTATAGGCTCATTAGATTTTAGTCTTTTGTTGAGCCTGGGAAGACAAGAAGACATTTACCTTCACAATTCTATGACATGCCAGACTTTGAAAGTGTGAGGCCAAATCACACTATTCCTTTTCCCAGCACACATCCATTGTGTTTTTCCTCCAGAAAGTTGGGCTCTGCAACTACTCTCAAACTACTTGACTTTTCTTCTTTTTGACTTGGCTTTTTTTTCTTTCAACCAGCAAGCCAACCAGCAACATAAGCTGCCATACAAGCCATTTATTCATTGTTCCAGATAATATACTCTCAGGGAAAAAGAACCAGTACCCTTAGCTGTGTTCTATGTTGCCCGCAAATCCATAGGGTCTGTTAAGGATGTAGGCCATTGTAAAGTATATTACTTTTAATGGTTCCCAGAAATGTCTTCAAGTAAGCATATATGGCTGCAGCCCACATCCACATCCACCATGGTCACACTCTCAACTTTCCATTAAGTCCAGCAGCAGAGCCCTGTGGTGTCTTGGTGGGACCTCTCTCTCTTTCTCTCTCTCCCTATGTAGTGCTCCCAACCCAGCCGGCACCAGAGCTGATCAGAGCTGGTCCTCGAGGGCCATCTTACGTAAGAGGCTCAGCTCAGCCAAAGCTCTGTGGGCCCAATCAGACCTGTGCCGCACTGAGCCCAGCCGAGCCGAGCAGGATGTGGAAAATGGGAGCATTCCCTCCCTGCAGGCGCAGGATGACTTGCTTTGCTTCATCCTCCTTGATTCTCTCTCTTTCTCTCCCTCTCTCTCTCTCCCTCTCTCCTCCTTCCACCTCTCTCTGTGTTACTGCCTCTTTTTCTATTTGGTGAAGTCACTGCATGCTTTGTGTTCATTTACGGTAAGTGAGAGGGGCCATTATTATTGTGGAGAGGAAATGCTTAAGCAAGGGGAGGACACCGTTAGGGAGAGTTACTGGCTTAATGGAGACATAACTACTTCTGTCTCAATGGCTGCTTCAAATCCCTCTTTCTCTCTCTCTCTCTCTCTCATTACCACTCTCTCCCTCTCATCTGCTCAGCCCTTCCTCTTCCTCTGTCTCCAGATTACTCACTGTTGGCACCTCACAGCCCTTGCTTTTTGCTGTTTTATTTTCCCTGTCACTCTTTCCTCTCTTCTTCCCTTCCTCTCTCTCTCCCTCCCTTTCCTCTCTCTGTTTTTTCTTGTTTCCATGCTGCTCGTTTGTTATCTACTTCTCTCATTGTCTGTGCATCTGTTTTGCTATTTTCTGTCACTCCTCTCTAATTCTCTCTCTTTCTCTCTCTCTCTCTTCCTGCCCCTTTCCTCTCTCCATTGGGGACAGTCCCCATGGGTAAACAACCTGCTGACGACTGACAGAGAGGTCAGAGGTTGCCGTGTCTGCAAAAGGGTTCACCTGATATCATCCTCGTTTGCAAACATGATGATGGCTCGAGCGTTGGGGGTCTCCATCAGCCTGTCGATGATCTTGAAGAACTCGCCGGGTTTCGGCTCACGGGGGATCTTCAGCGACTGCGCAATGCACACACCACCTGAGACAGAGAAAGACAGGGAAGGGGGAGGGGGATGGCGAGAGAGTGTGAAAAAGACTCCGACCATGACGTCAAACACATGTTATACCATGAAGAATAAAAAATGAAGTACGCCTCACTTATCACTAGACAGTGAAATTCCCCTCGGAAGTTAACATGCGTTCCCGACACAAACAGGATACGACAGGCCATACTGAAGGGGGGACAGAGTGCTCATTCATATATTTAACGCCAGCCAGTAATACCTCTTCATCATCCTTGGCGAGCTCCATTATGTCATTAGTGGCTCAAACGGGCGTGAGTGATGGACTCCCCCCACCCCCAGCAGTTACACTTCATTTAATGAGCATCTGGGCCGCCTTCAGCCTGTTCTATTACTGTACTTAATCAGCGCGGCGCTTGCTCGCAAAACACCACGTCCTCGAGACAAACAGTAATTATCCCAAATTAATGCCCCCTTCAGGAGTCATCCGCTGTCTGCTGTGACCCGCCCAAGCACCCTCTGCACGTCGTCCCCAAGTGCTGGGTGTGTGTGTGTGTGTGTGTGGCCACTTTCCTCTGGTATGCCAACTGTGTGATTATGGAATTGTGCTTGGAGGGCACACTGGGGTGTTCCTGGGTGGTGCTATTGATTATCACCACAGTCATCTTTCAGTGGCAATGAATCAGCGGACTAGGTAGAGTTATCTGTGGGCAGCTCAAACAACTTGTTTGAGAAGACTCAAAAAGCAGGAGACACACGCTGTGTTGTGGAGGCTACGTGAGTGTCTGTCAATCTGCCGTCAAAGATGAGGAAAGACCCGAGACACTGACAAGAAAAACGTTTGATTTTGTTTTGTTTTGTGCTTTTGAAATCAACACACCTGGCTGCAATGAGGGTCTCCCACTCACTTTTGACAAGTTCGCCTTTATCCACTCCCCCCACACCCCTCAACCCCTTTCCAAAACAAACAAATAAACATTCATCCTTTCATGTTTCTGGAATAGCAAGACTATCAAAGAAGACAAATTAGCATTCAGGGCTTTGGTGCTTTTCAAAGGAGACGTGCTCCCCTTCTTCCTCCTCACTCGTTTCCTCCTGTCTTCTCGCTCTTCTTTTGAGAAGGTTTGTGGGAGTGCTGGGGGCGGGGGCGGGGGTGGGTGGCTACGCTGCCTTTGGTGAAAACAGCACACGTTTACCTAACAGGGCTCATTGTAAACAATTTTCCCGTGTTGAAATTCTCGCACCTGCGATGTCGTCGGAGCAGACATCAGCACTGCAGCATTTTGAGGCTATGCTTTTTTTTTGTCACCTCTAAAAAAATAAGAGAAGGGTGGTTTTGGGGAAACAGTGTCACCTGGTGGTGGAGGTGCTGCCACACGCTGATGATGCCTTGTCATAAAACACTCTCAAATTTCTGAGGCAACCATCTCTAGCAGATTACAGAAGCCAACGTTCACAGAGACCTTCAATCCACCTTTCAAAACCTGTGATTTCAGTGTGTGTGTGTGTGTGTGTGTGTAGGTGTGTGTGTGTTTGAGAGAGAGAGGGGGCAGTTGGTTCATGGTGTTGGGAGAGTGTGTTCATATTTTCTGCACATGGGCAGTAGACAGCCAGTGAGTCACTATCTACCGTCATGTTTTTTGTATTTCAAAACATTGAGAGGTCCAGTCCACGTCACTGAATCCAGCTGCATTTCCGTGTGAATTTATTGGCCTATCTGACATCAGTGATAATTGAATGGTTTCCAGTGCAACAGAGACAGGAAGTCGCGCACTCTCCATTAATCTTTAATGATTTGATTATCAGGGTTTTGTGAAACGTGACTTATCTAATCGGATTCGCGCTCACATGCCAACTCAAACGTATGGAAAGAGTGATGAGGAGGATCATTTATTTCTAGAGGGCCAGATATGAAACAGCTGCAATTCATTTCACTCTCTTTTTTTGCTTTTTTCTCCATCTCTCTTACCCTCCTTCTCTCTTTCTCTCTTTGAGTTTTCTTTCAAATGTTTAATAATAAAACCTACTGATTCACTCACTAAGATTGGGACCAATTTTCAAGTGACTCATTGATGATCTGACTGATTGACTGAATAATTAAGTAAGTCTCGTCTTCATTCTAGTTTGTCTATTTACTTAGTAATTGACATTTGTTACTTCTTCAGTGATGCGTCAATCCTTTCAACTTCATTTTCTTTCTCTTCATTTTCAACTTCAATCATATATTTGCCTATTAATTCTCACATGCTAACCAATGATTTTTCATGACCCATTTGAAAGAAAAAATCTGGTTTACTAATGTTTTAACCAAGAATAAATGGATAAGATTAGTCTCGCCTTGTGTGTTGCTTTTTCACTCCCTTCATTACTTGGTGAGCTATCCATCTATCTTTTCATCTTAATATCTTCTTGTGTTCCCCCTGTTCTGCCTGTCAGTCTCTTTAGTCAGTGGTTCCATGGTTCACTAGTACCCCAGTCACTGAGCGCCACAGCACTGGATCCATGGTGCACTTGTACCCGTCACTGAGCCCTACAGCGCTGGATCCATGGTTCACTAGTACCCTAGTCCCTGAGATCTAACAGCGCTGGTTCCATGGTGCTCTTGTACCCCAGTCACTGAACCCCACAGCGCTGAATCCATGGTTCACTAGTGCCCTAGTCCCTGAGATCCAACAGCGCTGGTTTCATGGTGCACTAGTACTCCAGTCCCTGAGATCCAACAGCACTGGCAACAAGGTGCACTACCCGAGTCACTGAGCCCCACAGCACTGATTCCAGTCCCTGAGATCCGAAAGCAGTAGTCTCCTCATGAGCTCCAGTGGCTGTGGGGAAAGACTGATAGAACCTGTGAGAGGTGACTAAGGACAGAGACAGCTCTGCAGAGCATACTGTAAAAGCACTCCAATCAAGCTCATGTTTAATGCAATTTCTCTTGTTTTATTTTCTCCCTTCTCTCTCTCTCTTTCTCTCTCTTTCTCTCTTTGCCTTCTCCTGTGCTTTATTCCACAGGCATAGATGCATGATTAAACAGCACGGTTTCAGCACGCTGCATAGGCACAGGACTGGAAAAAAGCTGTGCCATTATTGCAGCAGGTTATTATAGTCATCCATTATGCTGCAGATGTTCCCCCTGCCTTGCCCCACTCGCCTCTTGTTTTCTCAGCATATTCAGATTGTGTGTGTGTGTGTGTGTGTGTGTGTGTGTGGTGTGTGTGTGGAGGGAGGGGGTGATTCTGAGGGCAAACAAAAAGAAGTAATCAAAACACAGAAGTATGGAGGTCTGGAGGTATTTCATTGCCCCCCCTCCATCCCCAATTTAGAAGCCCCACCAAAAGCCGTGTAGCTGGGACAACCCTTGTCTGTAAGAAAGAAAGGGGGCAATTTTTCAACAGGTTCCCTGCAGTTAGTGTGCATTAGGCTTCCAGTGAGAGCCAGCTATAAAAGCACCAGAATACATATGGAGGGGAGGAGCAAGTGAGAGAGTGAACCACTGATTATATGAGAGAGAGAGAGAGAGAGAGAGAGAGAGAGAGAGAGAGACCAGTGCTACGGTGCACAGCAATTGATTTCAAGCCTTTTTACTGCAGTACCCTATGCTGTTGCCTTTAGGTTTGCTTCCTTGCGGCAAAACAACACCTCCACATGCAACCGGTTTCTATTTGCCACGAGCGCTTTCAGACTGGCACAGTTGTGAATGCGCAACCCCCCCCCCCCCCCCCACTCGCACCATGACACACATCGACAGAAGCCCGGCCAGAGTGTTTATTCAACATGCCACCACACAATCGCCCACGTACCCAAGCACAGGCGCGTGGCAACAAAGAAGCATGCTAACACGACCACATGCTAAAGCATGTGTACAATGGAAAAGCATGAAATCTCACTTGTGTCCTCCTCCACACAGCCAAATGGTAGCCTTTCCCAAGCTAACATTCCCTGGCACACTCTATAGACCTTGGAGACAAATAGGCAATGGCAGCCGTCCAAGGCAGGGATTACTTCAAGCCCTGGATCCAGCCTTAAGTTTGCAATGAGAAATCTCAATTTCAAAATAAATGACTTCTTAATCCAAGAACTGGTTTAAGCTCATGCCAGTGAGATCCACCTAAACCACTGCTGTATAACATAGACTTTCTGACAACATTTTAGTGCCAACAAAGTGATCCCATGCCTCTATTAACCTCATTTACAGGCCTTTGTGATCACTTTCCATGAAGTGTATATCTGATGATTCCATGGCAAAAACTCAGCAGTGCACAACAAGGCAAGCACTGCTTAAAACCACTCAGATGTGTACATCTAGGTGGGAATAGGAAGATAAAAGTTCACTTCTCTGCTACAATTTGCAGTGTAATGAGGGCTCCGAAGCAGGGACCCTTTGAAGTGGTGGCTAGTGTATGCCTTGAACCACAACACAACCAGACTTTCATCACAGCCCACTGGCATGAGCATAATTGGTGCGGAGAGGCCGACTTTCACCTCGTTTGAGTGCGACTCCACACAACAAACGGCACTCGAAGATGCTTGAAAAGTGGTTCTCCAAATCAGAACATTGACCACAAAAGGCGTGGGCCCAGACTGTGGGGCTGAGCTCTGCAGCCGCCCGGGAGACCGGGGCTTTTCAGGCAAACGGCCTGCATTCTGCTCTCCTTCCCTGGCTGGCGTAAAACCAAGTCAAGCACTGACCGACCTCAGATTTGCACAAGATATCATCAACAGTCCCTCTGATCTTTGACCACATCTTGGAGGCCAATAAATGTGACCTTGCTATCGAGAGATACGGGGCGGTAAACGCAGGGAAGAGGACTGGGGTGGCATCTGAAATCAGTCACGGTAGCCATAGCTGAAGGTCACATCAGCGCACTGAGAGCGAAAGCTCTCTGCTACATCACCACTGCGTAATCCTGTGCACCTTTTTCTTCTGGTTGATAGATTTATCCCCCAGAGAATCTTTGGAGGATATCATTTCTCCCTCCCCACTTCCTCTTGCTCTCTCTGTTCAGTGCAGTCTGGAGATTTGGACAAATTCCCTCTCACCTCTCCAATCTCACCGCAAGCCATCATAAACCGGCTGCCTCGCACGCGGGCACTGCATCACCTGTAAAAATGCAAATCCAACTACAGCATCGAGGCACCACTTCCTCTCACGCGAGGGGTAGGTGGAATGAAATCATGCCAAGATCTCTCTCTCTCTCTCTCTCTCTTTCTCTCTCTCTCTCTCTCTCTGTGACTCCCTCTCTCCAGCTCAGTCTGCTGTGGCGGTGGCGGTGGCTGCAGTGGTGGTGTTAAGGGAGCCCTGCAGGGTCAGCAGGGAACAAAGGTAATCACTGGAGCCCAAGGGAAATGACAGTGTTTGAACAATGCAGCCTGCTAGCCATGTATGATTAGTGTTTATGTCAGCGGGCGCTCGAACACAGGAGGGAAAAAAACAGAGGAAGTGGGGTGTGAGAGAAAGAAGTGAGGGGGGGGGGAGTGAAGTGGCAGCAGCACAAGCTGGGCAGGGTGGGGTGACGAGTCGGGAAATCTTCTCATTACCCTCCTCCTCTTGTTCAGGGCCAGGGGAGATTAGGGCAGCTCTACATTTGAAAGGCCAGAAATCTTAGGGGTGGGTAAAGGTTTCGGAGAGATAAGAGAAGGCTTTGGATCAGGTGTGTAGGTGAGGTGGTCGAGTCCATGGCACTGAGCATGTTTCAAGGCCTAACGGAGGTGAGCAGAATCAAATGAGGCGAGGTCCCTCGGGGATCTCGAGATGATGCAGGACTCTGGAAGGACACAGAACGTCCCTCGGACCCTCGAACTCAGAAGCACCCCACTCCCTCCCTCCTGCCCCTCACCCTCTTCTTCTGCCGAGCCGCCATTTTACTGATGCAGCAAGATCTGCCACACGGAACATTCTGGAGGCCGCTGAGATGGAATGCCTCTGTGCTCACAATGAAATACAATAACCGTCTCACGCAGCCCGGTCCCAGTTTGCCTCCAAACATAATTCATCTCCATTAAAAAACCCTATCTGAAGAATCCCCATATCGCTGCACACCAGCCCTAACGTGCACATATGGTAAACAGCGACATGTGAGCCCGATAAAATCACCATAGTTACTCCAAGACCGCACAACGCAATGGCAGTCAAGGATTCGCCCATCAAATTATTACAGATGGTGCAATTATTCTCCCCAACCTCATGTGGGTATATATGGTGTGTGTGTTAGGGGGGTATCTCTGCCTAGCATGACTGATGCAAAGCATTTAACGTGCCTAGTTAACGACAATGAGCCGTTCACATATGCTCACATAAGCCACAGAACTCACACCAGCACCGCTTCGTTCTGAATTGCCTGTGTGACCCTGAGCTTTCCGTTTTGGAACAAAATCCAATAAAGTTCAATACAGAGTGGCGGAGGTGGTGGGGATGGATGGAGAGTGGAAGGACGGGAGAGGCACCACTTAGGCATGGGGATCAGGTAATTCCCCTCTGCCCCGTGTCCAATGAGATAGGAGGAGAAGGTTGACGACTAAGCATGCGGTGCTCTGTTGAGCCTCTGAACAAGGTCGGTGGGGAGCCGGTCACGTCACGGAGCGCCACATGCCGAGTGGAACTGCAGCGTCAGCGCTCTGCCGTCTGGCTGTGCCTCCTGGTTCGAGTGAAAGTCGTCCAGGCACCTGTTTGCCTCGTGGAGTAAAGGTGGATGCGGTCGGCTGCGATCCGGGGCACGGTGTCGCTACTAAAACACGCGGCTGGAGGGGCGCCAGAGAGAGATGAGATACGGAGCAAACGTGAGACAGATGGGGTGGACAGGGTCAGATTTACTCCAACTGTCTTGTACAAACACACACACACACACACACACACACAATTTGTGCATGCATTGACATATTCACTCAAATACATCCACTGAAACAACACGAGTGTAATTACCTGCATATACAGTATATCCTTGCATCATGTGCAATGTACACACACAAATATAAAAACACATAAAAGTGTATACACATTACTTGCTACAGACACATCCCCTAACATACTCCCACACACTGATTTTCTAAGCGCTAAAAGCACTGTGTGTTAGGGCCAGACACAAACCCCCCACTGGGAACTTGAGGTCTGGAGGGAGACAATCAGTGCCTTTCTCACTCTCTCTCTCCTCCATCTCTCTCTCGCTCTCTCTCTCTCTCTCTCTTTCCTCCATCTCTCTCTCTCTCTCTCTCCTCAACAGCACCATCCTGTTGAGGGCCGCATCACAGAGCCGCCCCTCTAATGGCTGTGACAAAGGGCCCATGGGGGACGTCCTTTTCTCAACGCGCCACTGACAGCGGGGGTAGACGAAGCAGAGGTCAGGACCCCAGAGGTCGGTAAAACATATGCTCTCGATCACCCGGTCCCGCCTCCTCGCTCTTTCCTTTTTCGATGGCGCTTTACGCCTGCGGGGGCCTTTCCTGCCCTGTTTGCGCTGCTTGGAGATGGACCATTAAACAAATGGACAGGGCTGGAGCGAGCCGCCGTGGTTTTGTTCCGCCCGTCCCTTCAAAAGCCATCCGATATGCTATGCCAATAAGATCAATGCGCAAGGCGACTGCATAAGTGTTTCCATGGTATCCACACGCGACCAGTTCCCAGTGTGCATTGGGAGATGTAAAGGAGGAAAATTATTGTGTGAAAACGCTTTGCTGCTTTGTAAGCACTCTTCCTTTTTTTTTGGCTTCTGTGGGGTTTTTCTCTCTGTTGCATTGCTCTCAGTTGCTGTTTTTTTTTCCTCCCAGTGTCTCTCACTCGCTTTCTTTCTGCGCTTGACCTGTTTTTCTCAAGAAAAATGTGGTGTCCGGCTGTTCTATAACACCCATCTCTGATCCTGCCTCTCTCCACTTGTATCTCTCTCTCTCTCTCTCTCTCTCTCACACACACACACACACACACTCCCTCTCTCTTCTCTCTCCTTTTCTTTTTCTCTCTTTCTCTTTCACTCACTCTCTCTTCCTCTTTCCTCTATTCTCGCTTACTCTCTGATCTTTTATTCCAGGCTTACAGTCTCTGATGGCCCACACTGTCCTACTGAGACTCTGAGGCTCTCAGTCTCTTTTTGGCCTTCCAAGGCTCCATGTGTTTTCCCCTGAATGATGATGAGAGCTTGTCTTTTCCAGTTGGTGATGAGGACAGACTCACTGCCACTGACAGCCAATTTGTTTTCACTTTCTAACACACCAGCACTTTTTCCCGCAAGTGATTTTCATACTGTATGTGAAATGCTGAGCTACTCACACGGACGGGTCTGTCCCTAATTGGCACATGGAAAGGTTTTAGAAGAACTTCAGGATTTTCGTTTCAGGAGAGCACAAACTACAAGTGATGCAGTCCAATGCATGATATACAATTCCTATGATTTCTTTCTACAGATTTTAATTAGATTAATTATTAATAGTAATTATGTTGACAGTTGTCATGTGTTGTTAGTTGGTGGTATTCAAAACATATTGATTAAATGTCTTATCATATCATAACATGTATGAACATGAAAACTATTCATTTATACAGCAGTCCTCTCTTGACCTTCCATGAGTACATTAGACTTGAGGCGTGTGTGTTGTAAATTCTTACAAACTCTTTCAAAGATTCTTTCAGTGACACTCCTGATGACTAAAAGCATTAGAAATGCTTCCCCATTCTTTTAGCTTCCATAGGTTAATTCCCCTGTTCATGCAGTTCATACATTTCAGTTGACTGTTCAATTGATTGTTTTTTAAAAGGAAAGTCCTCACATCCCCCAAAAAGTTTTTCAGTGACTTTTGAAGGACATCTCAGGGGAAATGAAGAGAGAAAACTTGACTTGAGAGAAAACTGACACCATGGTTCATGGAGTGTCAGATTGGTCAATTATGTAAATCATGCACTGCTACTTCCACAGTTCCCATGAATCCAACAGACGATTGTGTTAATGAAGTACTGTCAATGAGTACAATACTCTTGCTACTTTTAAAATAAAACTTAATTGCCCTTACCCTCTACTAGAATCCATGTAAAATAGGATAGATTGAGATGAATAATGTTGTGGATATGTGGGTGCAAATTAGAGGAGGTTGTTCAATACAAAAGTACCACTGAGGACATGTAATCCATCTTGTATTACTATGTAATGAATATGTAATAACACTACATACAAGAAGATTGCAGAAGTACTTCCAATTTCTCCAGCAGCTGCTGCTGCCTATCTTATCCCTCCCTCTTGGGTAGAATCCTCTAGGATCCTACCTTTCCAGTCACACCTCGGAGAGATGTAACTAATCCACCCAGTGCGCTTAGCCAGATGCTACTCATTAGCCACAAGCTACTTGTCAACGGGAGAAATGCTAAGCCATAAAATACACACTGATTGCTTGCTGGTCTCCTTAGATGGAGTCACACCATGTTTACTTGTTGAAATGTAAACAAACAACCTTCCATCTCCATCTCCACCCCCCACCCCCCCCCCCCCCTTTCCCCACACACACACACACACACACACACACCACTGAATTGTTTACGAAACAGTATATATACCTAACTGCATTTAGTCACTTTTACACGCCACAGCCAAACGGGCTAAAGGTGACACCCTCCACACACATACACATACACACACTTCCCTTCTGCACACAAATATTGGCATTTGCTTTAGTTTAATAAGGTCACACGTCAAGAGTGTCAGGGGATCGTCGCGGCTGCTGACAATCCCTCAGCATCCTCCCCTTCCTGTCTTGGCTCCATTCTCCAGATGAACCCTGGCAGCCTGCTTCAGAGCCCCAAACCAAACCCAGGCTTTCTGTCTTGCCTGAGTCACGCCTGGAGGCAGACACAGTAAAATCCTCCGACAGGATTTGCCGAGTGAAAGGTGAATATCTCCCTGAGATTGCCTTTTCTTTTTGTTTGGTCTTTCTGCGTGTGCACCGGATCAGAATGAGGTGTCGCTCTGCAGGATGCTTGGTGGAATTGACCAATCTCTTTTCCTTTTGGACTGAGCTCTGAAATATACAGAAGGTGTGTGGGTCTGCGAGTGAGGGTGTGGGATGGTGCGCAATCTCTCTCTCTCACACACGTGTGTTTGTGTCTAGCTAATAAAAATATCCAGCATGAATGCATACGCACAAATGCACACACATGCACACACAGAGAGAGAGAGGAGAGAGAGCTCTACCTGATCCCCCAAGGGATTCTCTTTTTTCTTGCCATGAAGCCTGACCTTTGATCTAGAGGTCATCCTGAGTGTATTGAACTGAGCATCTCCCATGATGTACCTGCTGTGTGATCGGGGTGAATCAAAAGAGCACATAAAAGCCCGCTGCACCCTCCAGGCAGACACCCCCCACCCCCACCAACCACCTCAGGGGGCCTACAGGCAGACACTAATGAAATCGCACACAGCCTTATCTTGTTGATTAAAACTGTCAAAAGACCTAGGATGGGAGGTGTACAGGGAGGCGACAAGATGCTGAAGGGTGCAACAGACTTCTTTTTCTCTCTCTTTTCTCTCTCTGTCTCACTTGTTCTCCATCCCTATCTCTCTCACTCTCTTTCTCTCTGGGTTTCCCTCCGACTGTTTCTTGGCTGTCTCGCTCCTGCTGGTAGCCTTTCTTATGTTATCTCATTCTCTGTATTTCCTGTTTATCTGTTTCTCTCATTCTCCTCTCTAGACATTACTTCTCCTCGCAGTGGAATTGTGGACTTCATTTTTTCTCTTTCAACATCTCCGCACAGACAATGCAAAAATGTAGCATCAAGATAACCTCACATACATGCACAAAAAAAACACATAATAACAAAATGGCTGTCTGGAGAAGCAACAATGAAAAAGCTGCTTAGCTCAATGAAACACTAATTCCATGTGCGGCAGACTCCCGTCAGCACTCAGATTAATGCAAGGTAGCTGGCAGAGAGTTTGTTTGTACAAGGGGGTGAGACATTAATGTTAGTGAGTAAAACTCATGAATAATTGATTTCAAAACATGTCAACACTGAGCGAGGCATTTACCCTGAATTACAATCAATAATTAAATTGATTCTTGAATTATGGAAACAATCTCACTGTCAGCAACAGCCCTGAACCATTTGGATGTGTCTGATATTTCCAGGAGGGTAGAATTCTATTAAAACTGCATTAGCCTTAGTGCAAGCCTATGTGGGTGGAAGATATATCATCTGCATAGCGCGTGGCGCACTCGGTGAGCAATTTCTTATTCTATTATAATATTATGATTAGGACAAAATGTTGGGGCCCATCTCCGTGGTCAGCTGTGAGTCTATTATTTAGGGGGTAAAAAATAGGATTGGATATGTCCCCATTACAAGAGCAGACAGCCTGTGAGTCAGAGATTGAGTGGCCTGCCCAGCGGACTGCATTGCAGAGGCTCCCTCTACAGATTCCTTATGAGCCAGTGGACTGGTTATCCGTCAGATGCATCGCCGCACTTGGTGTACTCACACGACCGTTCAGTGCAGGGGACAGACACACACACACACGTGCCCACGTTTCATCATTCAATGAGACATGTGCGTGTGGAGAGGCACTTACACACAACAGATGGTCAGACTGGCTCTTGCTTTGATATACGTACACACACACTCTCTCTCTCGCACACACACACACACACACACACACACACACACAAAGAGTTTCAGCCACTAATATTCTCCATTTCTCTCTCTCCATCAGATAGAAAGGCATAGAGATAGACTCACTCTTCACATATGAACACAAATATGGAACATGAACACACATGCATAAACATACACATACACACAAACGTCCATTGGCAAGAAATCTGAAGGAAAAAAAAATCCTAAATATTTAGTTCTACCTTTGATGTCTGTTTCCTTTTTAAGTGCCCCCTGAAAGAACCCATTTCCAATCAGAGAGTGATTTGCTGACAGCAGACCATGGTGAAATTCTCTTCTGGAGAACTAAATAAGGCAGCGGAGGGCAAAACATGAAGATGTGACCACTCTTGGCACAGTGAGGCGCCACACTCTCTCTCTCTCTCTCTCTCTCTCTCTCTCTCCTTCTAGCAGAAAACAATCAATGGGTAATTTATTGCGGCTGAAGCCAGGTGTGGAACTAGGCTGAGGCTCCAGGCGGGCCCTGGAGGCTGAAGTTGGCCGATCGGACAAACTGACCTATGAGCATGAGCACACACACACACACACACACACACACACACAACACAGACACAGGCGCACAAGCATACACACACGCACGCACACACGCATGCACACACACACACACACAGGCACACAAACACACAAACACACACACAGACACAGGCGCACAAGCATACACACACACACACACACACGCATGCACACACACACACACACACAAACACACAAACACACACACAGACACACACCACCACCACATTCAAATGCAAACACCCACACAGGCACCAACACATTGAAATGCAAACGCCCCCATGCAAGCACATAATTCAGTCTGTATACACACACACACACACACACACGCAAAGAGAGAGAGAGACAGACAGACGGGGCTTTTCCCATTCCCCCCCTCAAACATGGAAGATTTCTCCCTCATCATCCATCCAGTTTGCTGAAGCTTGTTGCTTGTTATCTGCTCGTTGAGATAATAAAGTGCCGTGCCTCATTAGGCATTCTGAGATGGTGCAACAGAGAGGGAGGGAGAGATGGGTGGGTGGAGGAGAGGAGAGAGGGATCGTGACGCGGTGCTAAAAACTCGCCAGCTGCATTTCGCTCATTAAGGAGGCCCCGGTGTTTATGCTACCTCTGAGCAAATGCAGTCCCCTGAGCTGCAATCCCCTGTTATAAAAAAAAGCCCGCCCAAAACCCCCAACCCCCACACCCCCCCAAAAATAAAAGATTTACACACGCCCTCATCTCATGCCTGCAGAAAGCTCACGGTCTGAGTGTTTTGGAGCTTCTGTGTGAATGCTGAAAGGGATTCTGGGAAAAAAAACAGAGGGGATGAGTGTGTGTGTGTGTGTGTGTGTGTGTGTGTGTGTGTGTGTGTGTGTGTGTGTGTGTGTGTGAGGGATCTTTTAAAGCCCCACTTGTAAAAACCCTTCCCCCATCCCGGTGTATACTTGTTGATGCAGGATTAATCTCCTCTCACATGGATTGTAAAGTTTCTTCCATCTGCTAAGTCTCTTTGACCCTCATCTCCGCTTTGGTGTCTCTATGGCAACTGCTTGCGAAGGTAGTGTGTGTGTGGGGGGGGGGGGTATATATAGATGGGGGCCCATCTCCACTGGCACAGCGACTGGCACAAGGGGGCTTTTATCGTCATTTCCCAGTGGACTGCCGTTGCCGTCGTTTCCTCTCTTATCTTAATAAGGTTCCATTCCCGCCACAGTGATGGACTGCGCCAAACCGCTAATGGAATCGTGAACACCTCGTGTGTCGCCAACACCTTAATCTAAAACAAATCAACATCCTCAACCACCCCCACCCCACTTCTCCGCCCTTTTTCTGTTTGAAGGCACCCAGTGGCCACAGCACATCCTTCCCTGCATCTCACCTCTCCTCACCCCACCTCTCGATGTCAAAGGTCGACTGAGGCTCCGGCACGGTGATTGATGAGTCTCATCATCAGCCCGGCTGTCTGAATTTTGCCACCATTTGTTTTTATTTGCTACAGCGGGCAGTCAGACAGGCAGGCAGGGCCACTCCACCTCCGGCTGACAAAACAGCAATTTTAATTTAACAATGGCGAATTAATCAAAAAACACAATTGATGTCGACGGCAAGCCCTATTTGTGGTCTCCTGTGAAGTGGCTCAGCTCTATGCTGTTCTCACTTGGGGAGGAGATATGGAAGAAATGCCTTCATTTGGGGAGTAGCAGACCTAAATAATGGTTAATTAAGAAGTGTCTTGTTTAATGAGTCGAGAGAGAGGGGAAATGGCTTGAGAGCAAGGCACACTGCATAACCCTGCAGTCTCAAACTGAGAGACCCCATTTTCCCCAATCAAAAGGATCTATAAGGAGAATTTTTTTTCTGCGGCCACACAATTTTTTTTTTTTTTTTTTTTACATTGTTCTCGCTTTCTATTGCTATCCTGTGTTTTTTTTCCAAAGTGGATGCTGTTGGTTTTGCAGAGGCCTGGGTGATTACAGTAATTCAATTTCCTGCAAGGCAGGTTTCCATCGAGAGCCCCGGCGTGCTGCTCGTCTGAGCCGAGATAAACAGAATGGTGGAGAGGGAAATAATGAGGGCCTCCTTTTCATAAATCTCTCCAAAGTCTGGATGAAATGACCTTTGAGTTACACGGATAGAGAGAAACAGAAAAAGGGAGAGAGGGAGGCAGGGAAGGCTACATAAAACTATTTGTTGTGACACTGCTCCTGACTGGCAAACAAATAAGAATGGACGCCCACCCATCAACAAGATGGTGCCTTTGATTGATTTTTCTAACATATTGATGGACAGAAGTCACACAGATGAGGTCAAAGACTCTCCGTGAGTTGATTTGACTCCAATATTTTCACTCCAATGGGAGTCAATTAGTTTGAGTTAATGGAATGCTTTGTTGGAGTCGAACATTCTGCAGCAAAGAGTAAATGAAGTCCTCTGGTTAATCAAAATAAATGCTGGATTTGTGGCTGTTACTTTGACCTCAACAATGATGGCTGGTGCTTTTAATCACAGGGGGAATGAAATGATTGTTCTGACACAAACACTTTGTATATACAAAGTGCAGTTATCTAAAGAGCATGTTGTACTAAAATCAAGCTAATTTAGAGTTACCTTGGTATTAAATGTCACCTAGGTAGCCAATAGCGACTGAATACTAGCATGCCTGACAGCTACAAACATAGTGTACAAACTACAAACACTGCTAATGTTTGGAATAAACTAACATCTTGAGGTTTCATATAAATATTCTTCAAATAATTTCAAATAATTTTGTTTTTACATGTACAAACACACATTTACTCTCATTACAACCCCAGTTGCTACAGAAGCAAATGGCATTATTGCCAGTTTTTGTCGGTTTTTAGGAACTCGTCTTCTGACCATGATATAACAACATCATCAATGATTTTCTGTTATTACCAGATTCAAACTGCTGCAATAAATGAAATGACAAAAGTACAGGAAAATATTTTTCAATTCACCATAATGACGTTCTACTGCTTTTTGCCATACAGCACAATAGCTCACATTTTGAACATCAGTCACGTGGTGCAGAACATCAATAGATGCTTCAGCTGCCACATTTGCAGACTATGTAGCTCACTCATCTCCGAAACAGATTTTCATTCACTTTTTGTGCTGCATGAAAGCACATAGATGACAACTATTACTGCTGTGTTATGGGGGCACTGAGGTACACGCAGAGTTCATTACCATATCTAAGGGCATTCCCTGCCCATCTCTATCTTTCATTGCAATTAAAGGCAAAAGCAGTGCCACACTGAGGTGTTCTTCATTTAGACATATAGACATTACCTGATATGGCTTGAAATAAATTTTAACATCAGTATCACTTAGTCCACTTTGAAATCCTCCAGAAAGCATTCAGTGATGCCATGCATCAAAAAGGACTGCTGTCCTATCCAGCATGACATTATTTTCTTGTGCTTAGAGGTCTCTCATAGACTTTCATTGAATCTGTGCCTCTGGCCATGTCTTGGCATGACTTCACAGCCCTCTGTTCAATCATCATTCGTATATTATGCATCTGGACTGAAAGATATATATTCTGGAGTGCCATTGAACTACAATGATGCTCGCCACATTTCCACGAGGCAAAAAAACTCACATCAGACAACAGCAATACATGTGAAATGAATACTGAATGACCTAGCTGTGAGGTTGATACTTGCTCACCCAAAATATTGATTAGGAGTAAGAGAATTCAGAATACATTCTTTTACTGGGCTGGGCTTCCAATTGACTGGATGAACTTCAATCAAAATCAGCTCAGCCTTGCATCTAAAAGCCACAGTCTACTGAAGGTTGTTTAAGGTCTCTGACTGTCAGGGCCACTAGGTAGCTGAGGCCCACTGAAGTTGCCTGACTTATGTTCACTTCTCTCAGCTCCTCTGTTGCCACAGCACGACCTCACTCAAGGCAAGGCACCTGTCCTTGTGTGTGAATGTACAGTATGTGTGAGGGAGGGTAGAGAAGAAAAGAAAATGACAATTGACAGTTTAATAGGAGGAGAGGTCACTTCAGAAGGCCTTCAGAAGGCCTTCCTTCAGAAGGAAATAAATTGCAGCCATTCGTAATGTAAAGATTGCGGAGCTGAGAAACTGGAAGTCCTGCCCTGCAGCAAAAGTAGCCAATCGCATTGTTGGACGCGGTATGACTGACGGTTGACCTTTTGTTTACTATCTCTGTCACCATGTTGCCACAGGTGTAGTAAGCAAATTGCTGTTTTAAATAATGCATTTTTTAGCTTTGATGGAGACAGACATCAGACATTGTTCAAATCAGATTTAAACAAGGATTCATACAGTACACACAGTATGCACAGTATGACCCACCAATCATGAGTTTTGGATATCTCCCCATTCATTATAAAAGGGCCTGGTCCTGATAATACCAAAAAGCTGCCCGAAGGCGTCCAAGATGGCCGCCGAGTGAAGCAACTTGCTTTAGAAGGCCTTTGGTGAGTCTGAGTGTGTGTCCGTGCATGTGTGTGTAAGTGACCCATCTACTCCAAGAGGCTTTATTGGAGGTTTACATATCCATGGGCACAGACAACAAAAAATAAGACATATTGAGGGACACAAACAAGCTGCTTCCCATGACAAAATCAAATGGAAGGGTTTCCTCTGGCTGCTGCCAAAATCTCATCCATGGGAGCCTAACAATCGCCCCACCAAACACACGCAATCCCCCTAACCCGCAACCCCCTCAAAGCCTATCCCCCTTCCCCATCCTGCACCCTCAGATTCTTTATCTGCCTCTGCATGGAAGAGGATTTCCATTCCATTCGCACGGCTGCCGAATGCAAATGGCCTCGGCACCGCCATGAATATGGAGGATGGCAACGGGGACCCCCGGCTCTAAATAATCCCTTTCTGTAACCTGACAGGCATGGTGGGTAGCCCTTTGCCACCCAGCTCGCCTCACACACACACACACACACACACACACCACCACCGGGGCTCTTGATCACGTCGGCAGCACCGAGGTTGGTGACACCGCTTTAGGCGTTCGACGGCTCTCTACGCATGTAGATGAGTCAGGGAAGAATAACGAGAGGATGCGGTCAAAGCGGGAAATGAACAGAGAATCTAAACCCAGTCAACAAAAAACACTCTTCATTCTCTCCTTATCTTCCTGCCTCTGTCTTCTTGTTTGTAGTTTACTCCC
The DNA here is from genome assembly GCA_015244755.2 of Tenualosa ilisha. Taxonomy (NCBI): domain Eukaryota; kingdom Metazoa; phylum Chordata; class Actinopteri; order Clupeiformes; family Clupeidae; genus Tenualosa; species Tenualosa ilisha. The sequence continues at coordinate 3,177,334 of PYXC01001308.1, read as the reverse complement.
CTCTGATTCTCACATCAATGGCTGTTCTCTCTCTCTCTACCAGTAGCGAATTGTAAGCTGAATTCAGCATAACTTGCATAGCCTGACCAGCTTGGGCGGCCTAGCTGTGGCGCGGTGCCAGGGAAGGAAGGAGAGAGGGAGGGATGGAGGGAGGGAGTAAGGGATGAAAAGAGGGCAAACCAGACTGAAGAGTCTCCCACCATTATAGCCAAACTCTCCGCCTGGTGCTCTGGATGGTTCCGATAAGAAAGCCAGAGGGGGATTGACAGGCTCCCAGGGGTGATGCCACGGCACATCCTGCACGGACAGAGAAGGGCCCAGGAAGCCACTGTCACAGCCCAGCAGAGATGGCCTGAAGCTGGGATGAGGAGTGAAGAGGGTCGGGGGGGTGGGGAATAATGTGTCTAAGACAACGGAGGAGAATTGAATGACACGGTTGGCTCTGGGCTTGAGTTGCCATGGATGCTATGTTGTGGGTAAAGGAGGGGAGGTGTGTTTGGGACAGACTGCTGTTCAGATGTCTCATCCCTTCCTCCTCTGGCATGGAGTGCTGTTTGTGCTTACCCTGCTGCATGTTTATGTGCCTCTTAAATGGTTCACAGGGAGCACAAAAGGGACAAAGACTGGCACAATGGCGTCCCCATCCACTTGACATTTGGACGGCGGGCTAATGAGTGCGATTTTATAAACTATCCTAATAATCGACATCGATTTAATGCTTTTGCCTAATGCAGCACATCCTGGTCAGCGCATTTGGGTTGATTCATCGAAGCTGTTTTTCCTTGTTCCGTAGGGCCTGATTTTGTGAGCTATATTACGACACACACGCACACACACACACATTATCCACACACAAACACACAGACAGACAAAGCCCCATAATGAGATGCTGATTTATGCCACAGCAGCCTAACTTTAATGGCTCTCGTGGTACAGATCTGGCAAATGTTAAACACCTCATCTCACTGTTAACCTTGAGCATGGGAAGCTGGCCTCCAAACACCTGCATGATTGGGAAAGAAGGGGAGAGGGAAAAAAACATGGAGGAGGAGAAGGAAACAGCGCATATTAAAAATGCCATAATTGTGAAAATTTCATTTCCAGCTCAGGGTCTCCCAGTCATTATAATGGCTGCCATGACTGCCTTGTTGATTTGCTTGGTGGCAAAGGTTCTTGGGATATTTTTTTTCCTTAATTGACAGTGCTCCTGGTCCTCATATTAATGAGTGCTGCGTTGAGGGTTTTTCTTTTTAATGCTGAGACTGTGGATGCTATTGTGAGTTGCCCTAACCCCAATTATGCATCCTGTTCTTCCCTTCAAAAGCACTATTGAGGGATGATTAGAATTAATCATCAATCCTTTTCCGCTGGCCTCCTTGGCTCCCTCATTACGCTGCATAACGGGGCGCTTTCCCATTGAAACAAAAGCAAAAACAACCATAAAAAGGGCTACTTGATTCACAAACAAACCCACCCAAAGGGTTTGCATATTAGGGAACAAAAAGTGGTGTCCAATTACTCCCCGTGTAAAAAAACATTCAGCACTTCTGGTCCTGACAGTGATTTGATGAGAGTTCAATTCAGCGCGTGGTTTGCAGAAAAAGCCTTTGGTTGGTTAATGATGAGAGCATGGCCGAGAACAGCCCTCAAATTAGGTAATAACAACCATACAAACCTTAACCAATGAGATTAACAACCATACAAACCTTAACCAATGAGATTAAGTTGGTAACATCAATTGATTTGCAAATCTCCAAATATGTAAGAGTGCAAACATGATGCCTTCCAAAAGTACGATTACTCATTGGGTTGTGTGGGGTAGCACAGAAGGGGGGTTTATATCGGTGACTTTTTGCTATGACTAAATGATACCCTCGCTTATTATTCCTCCCGTTTGATGTGTATCGCTTGGAAAAGTGGAGCGAGCAGATCGAATTACATTGCAGGATAACAGCCATGCAAAAAATAATTGCTTTGATAATTTGACATCAAAGTCTCCTGTGAGCTCCGAATGTCAGGCGCAGAAGAAAGGCTGCCCTATAGCAGCCCAAACTACCAAACTCCCCTTTCCTTGCCAGACGTCGTCAGAGTTCTGACAACCAAGTTTGCTTCACTGACATCCATCATAAAGCGTGCATCATCATATTTCTCAAAAGTGAAGGGGTCGGCGCGACGCACTCCTCTTCTCCTCTCCACTCGTCTCGAGGTTGTGTGAGTGACAGATATTATTTAGCAGCAGCGAACGCTGACATGGCTGCTGCTGCTGTCTTCGGTTAAGGCCTAGCGGGCACCCGGTTGTCATGTGGTGCTTTTTTTTTGCCATCGACGAGCCGAGGGCCCTGTGAGCTGTGTACCCGGGGGGGGGGGGGGGGGCTGCAGAGAGAGGCCGTGGATCATTCTGACGTTTCTGCTGGCCTGTGAGAGGGACATCTGGGGCTGCTTGGAGGGTGGTGGTGGTGATGGTGGTGGTGGAGGAGGAAGAAGTGATGGCAGCAGTGGTGGTGGTGGTGGTGGAAGAGATCTTCCCTGAGCCAGCGCTCAGTCGGCCGCTATTACGGTCATCCAGAGCGGTGGGATCATCCCTCACTGCAAACTCACTCTGTCACCGCCACGGCCCCAGTGTTGACACAGTGGGGATGCTGCAGAGACGAGACTGGGGAGGGGGGGTTGGGGGGTGTGTGTTTGCTGGGGGGTATGGGGGCTGCTATAAGGAGGCTGGGAAGCTTGAGTTTCGGTGGTCTGCTGATGACAGCTCCAGTGTAGATGTGTGTGTGTCTGTATGTGCGTTTGTGTGTGCCTGCGTTTGTCTGTGTGTGTGAGTGTGTGTCTTTCGTGGCTGGCACTTTTTGGCATGCAAGCACTTTGCCCTTCAAACCAGATGAAAAGCGCGCCTAGAGTCACAGCAAGCTTATGCTGGCACAAAAGCCATGGGAACAGCGGGAACATTCATAAAACGTTGGCCACCTGGCAGCATGACGCAGACTTCCAGCAAGTCTCCTGAACCCAGGGAAGCGAGTCTTTTAGCAGTCACTCTTGAACTGGAGTTACACAGTACAATAATGGGTTGTGGACAGTAAGAGAAGGAAAGAGTCTAGAAGAAAGAGAGAATAGAAGCAAGGCCTCTGTTTTTCCACTGTGAAAGGCTAGCACTTACTGCCAGAGCCTGTGGGTGGCCCAGAGTAAAGAGAAGTACGGACAGGTAGCAGTTGAACTAGCGGGTAGAAAACGGAGAGAAAAGGGGAAGGGAGAGAGAGAGAGAGAGAGAGAGAGAGAGAGAGAGAATGGAAGGAGGCAAGTGAAAAAAAAAAAATGGCTTCCATTCTCCTATTTGGTTTGAGCATTTTCACAGCCGCGGGGTTTAACTCCCCCACCTGCAGCGTCTGAGGAATGCATCCGTTGGGCTGCCAAGGTTATCGATCCTTGGCCTCTGGCTCTCTGGCTCTCTGCTCTCACCCGCCGAGCACCGGCCAGAGCCTGGCATGATGCCTTCCCTCCCTCCCTCACTCTCTCTTTCTCTCTCCCTCTATCTATCTCTCTGCACCATGGGCCACAAAGAATTATCTCACTGCTGGTGTCGGAGCTATTCGTTATGCCTCCATTTATTGGTTTAAAAAAGAAGAAATCTATGGGGCCGTACAGCCCAGGGACGACACCAACTTGAACAAAGAAAGAAAGAATGGGAAGAGGGTCAGTAGAGAGGGAGGACCTGGGGTGTTGTTGCCCACTCCAGCAAAAAAAAAAAAAAAAATCTTTCACAATGGTCCACTGACCTTCTACACCAGCATAGTTTTTTACAAGCGACGAGAATAAAACATTGTGGTTTATTTTCTCTGCTCTTTTATTTACTCTCGCTTTTTTTCTCATAATTACGCAGAACGTTCTGGAAAAACGTGTCACTTCACGCTCCAGTGAGTTGCTGACTGGGGGTTGAATGACTAAGAATGAGAATGTGGTGCTGTGGCAAAAGCCGTCATTAAGGAGAGCCGAGCGGAGCGGAGCGGAGCGGAGCGGCGTGGAGCGGCATTCAGAGAGCTTTCAGACACAGCTGGACATGGCGACTGGTTAAAAAAAAATGGGGGAAGCGTGTAAACATTGCCGGCTTATTGTGCCACAGCTGTTTATTAAATATGTGGCAAGAGATGGAAAGGTGAGAAGGGGAGGGGGCGAGAGAGAGAGAGAGAGAGAGAGAGAGATGAGGGGAGGGGAGGAAGAGAAAGAGAGTTGGAACTGGAGTCAGGGACACAGGTGTGCCCTAGCGCCAGGCCAGCAAGAAACCCTCTCCAGAGAACAGCCTCCTCTGGCAGGGCAGGAGTGCCAACCTCACTGCTATGTTTATGAGGGCGCGTGGAACACCTCCCCTGGATTCAGCAGAGAACTGTGCCAGCAGCATGTGTATGTGTAGGTGTGTGTGTGTGTGCGTGTGTGTGTGTGTGTGCGTGTGCGTGTGTGTGTGCGTGCGCATATCTGTCTGTGGGTGCACCCAACCGGGAGGACTAGCATATGTATTTGTGTCTTTATGTGACATATGTGTCAGCATGTGTGTGTGTGTGTGTGTGTTTGTGTGTGTTTAAGTATCCATAAGCCAGCACAGATGCCTCAGTGTGCTGCTGCGTCTGCACGACCCGATCGTGAGATGGTCCGAGCGCCAGCGATAAAGCCAATAAAGCGGCAGTGAGCCACGCTCGGAAAAACACACGATTCTTCTCGTCTGTTTACGTCGCTCGCGCTCCTCGCCGCTTCGCTCTCTGCTCCCATCTCACGCGCCGAGCGAATCGGAGGGCTGAGACGAGTCTGAGATCTCCCTGACCGCCCCCATCAGTTGGAAGAGCGAAAT